>CAUYLG010038223.1:0-112061 GCA_963573385.1 Cacajao melanocephalus | reverse complement strand
TACTCTGTTACCCAGGCTTGAGTGCAGTGGTGCAATCCTGGCTCACTGCAGCCTCGGGCTCCCAGCTCAAGAGATCCTCCTGCCTCAGCCTCCCAAGCAGCTGGGACTACAGGAACGTGCCACTATGCCCGGCTAATTTTTTGTTTTTGGTAGAGATGGGGTTTATCTATGTTGCCCAGGCTGTTCTCGAACTCCTGGGCTCAAGTGATCCACCTTCCTAGGCCTCCCAAAGTGTTGGGATTACAGGCGTGAGTCATCGTGCCTGGCCTCTGTTTTTATATATGTAAATACGTTCATGTATTTGAATGAAGACGCTCCACTGGAATATAAACTGTATCAGAGTAGGGACTTTCTGTGTTTGTTGAATCCTGTGATAGATGCTCAGTACGCTTTTGCTGAGTCAGTGAATGGGTGTACTTTTTCACACTTGGAGGCCAAGTGTCAGTGGGAAGAGCACTGTGTGTGTGTGTGTGTGTGAACTGTTCATCTGCAGATGCAGACCTTCAGATGCCTTGCCTGCACTCACGTTTTCATGATGCTAGAGCTTCCTCAGTGTTTCTGTTTGAACTCTCTTATAATATCAGTTGATTTGTTGTGTTGAATGCAGTGCTATAAAAGTTCCAAGGACCAGCAGCCTCAGATGGAACTGCCTCTCCAAGGCTGTAACATTACGTACATCCCGAAAGACAGCAAAAAGAAGAAGCACGAGCTGAAGATCACTCAGCAGGGCACGGACCCGCTTGTTCTTGCCGTCCAGAGCAAGGAGCAGGCCGAGCAGTGGCTGAAGGTAGGCTGTCTGCTGTGTTTCACAGCCATTTCAGTTCCACGTGCCTTTCTGAGATCCATTTTAATTTTAATTTTAATTTTGTTCCAGCATAGGTAAGATGGATTAACCCATATCGTTTTGTCTTTAATAGCTGAATATTCTGATGGCATGGAGGTTAATCAAAAACCTCCGTCATTTTCACTCATCTTCAAAAGGCAGCGTGTGTCTGTAGGCTGCTTCTACGACTTTCATTTTCTACAGTGTCGCTTCGTTGTGTCTGCATATGGATTCTTTTTAAAATTTATTCTGCTTGGGGTTTGCTGGGCTTCTGAAATGTTGTAGATGGTTATCTTTCTAAGTTCTGGAAAAAATTTTCAGCCGTTTTCTTAAAGGACAGCTTTTCCCCATTTCTCCTTCTCTGAGACTACATTTAAATATATTTTAGACTTTCTCACTATATTTTACTTCTACTCTCTTTTTGTATTTACTAATCTTTTTTCTTTGTTTATTGAAACAAGGTTTGCCTCTATTGCCCAGGCTGGAGTACGGTGGTATGATCTCAGTTCGCAGCAACCTCTGCCTCCCAGGCTCAATCGATTCTCCCACCTCAGCCTCCCAAGTTAGCTTGGATTACAGGCACATGCCACTATGCCTGGCTAATTTTTGTATCTTTTTTATAGAGGGCGTTTCACCATGTTGCCTAGGCTGGTCTCAAACTCATGAGCTCAAGTGATCTGCCCACCTTGGCCTCCCAGAGTGCTGGGATTACACGTGTGAGCCATTATTTCCAGCCCTACCATTCTTTTTATTTCTTTGGCCTGGTTTATTTTTCCTGTTACTTTCCAGCCCATTGTTTCTCTTTTTGGCTGCTTCTAATCTGCTGTTCAGTTTGTTCCTGTTCACTGGGTTTTGGTTATGGTAGTTGTGTTAGTCTCCTTGGACTACTCTGATGAAATATGATAAACTGAGGGCCTTAGTTACAGTAAATGTGTTTCTCATGGTTCTGGAGGCTGGGAAGTCCAAGATCAAGGCACTGTTCTGTCCTGGCGAGGGCCTGCCTCCTGGTTCACAGATGGCACCTTCCATCTGTGTCCTCACATGGTGAAAGGGACAAGGCAGGCCTCTGGGGCCTCTTTTATGAGGGCACCAGCCGCATTCATGGGGGCAGCTCCCAAAGGTCCTGCCTCCTAACATCATCATCTTGAGGGGTAGGATTTCAGGATATGGATTTGCGGGAACGCGTTCTATCCATGACAGCAGTTTTCAATCCTAGAGTTTCTGGTCTTTTCCGTTTGTTTTTGCTTTACAGTGCATTTTGTCTTCTGTCTAGAATTTCCAGTTGCTTCTTCTTCAAGCTGGAAATACTACTTTTGCAGTTGTGAATTTCTTTTAGAAACGTCTGCTTGGCTTTTATCGTCATAAATGTCATCGGCATGGTGGTTTTGACAGTAGTTTTTGGTGGAGTTTGAACCTGGTTCTGTTGTCTGTTGTGCTGTTCTTCTTCATGTCATTTTTGTCATCTTTGTGCCAGGTTATTTCAAGTTCACGCTGGGCATTATATTTGGGGAAAAATTATTGAAATCATTTTTTATTACAGCTTTATTGAGGTATAATTTACATACTGTAAATTCACCCTTGAGCCTGGGAGTTTGAGACCAGCCTGGACAATATGCAGAAACTCTGTCTCTACTAAAAAATACAAAAAATCAGCTGGGCATGGTGGCCATGTGGCTACTCAGGAGACTGAGGTGGGAGAATCACCTGAGCCTGGGAGGTCGAGGCTGCAGTGAGCTGTGACTGTGCCACTCTACTCCAGCCTGGCTGATAGGAGTGAGGCCCTGTCTCAAAAACAAAGAACGCTGTACCCATTAGCAGGCACTGCCCATTTGCCACCGCCCTGTCCATCTTAGGCAGCTGCTCATCTGCTTTCTGTCTCTGTAGAGTTGCCTGTGTCAGCATTTCACAGAAGTGAGCTCTTACAGTACATGGCCTTTCATGGCTGGCCTCTTTCACTTTGCGTCCTGTTTTCAAGGTCTGTCCATATTAGAGTAGATTTCAGTTCTTCCTTGCTTTTATTGCTTCTTGGGTCGTATGCAAGAAACGATGACTTAATCCAGGGTCCTGAAGGTTTACACCTGTATTTTATTCTGAGATGTTGAGTGTTAGCTCTTAAATTTAGATATTTGATCCACTTTAATTTTTTGCATACAGTGTGAGGTAAGGATCCAACTTCATTCATTCTTTTTCACGTGGGTCCCCAGTTGTTCCTATGGAAACAACTTGATTCCTAGAACTATGCTTTCTACTACCAAGGAGCATTTTCCCTTGCCTCTCCCACATGCTTGGGGGTGTTAGTGCTCCAAAATCCGTTTATTCTTAATTCAGGGTTTGAGATTCTCAGAGCCACCTAGGTAACTTTTAAGTCAGCCCACAGTCCATTCAAAGGCAGGTTAATATGTCTTTTATTTCACTTGTAACTCCAAGTTACATTCCATTGGGGTCCCCATCCTGCTTGTGAGTGTTTTGCCAGGGACCCCGTCCTTGGCCTGCCCTGGACTGCAGCTTGGATCTCTCTTCCCACTGAGCCATTGGAGGTTCCACCTTGCCCCTCAGCTACCCGCTTGGGGTGGCAAGGCAGTCCCAGTCACCAGGCTTCCCTTCTGAATTTCCATCATCTTCTGGATTTTGGCCCAGGAATTGCTCACTGTCATAGTAGCTACTTCATGCTTTTGGGAAGATGCTTCCTGTATTCTATCTTGCTTTTTTTTTTTTTTTTTTTAAAAAGTTTTTATTTCTATAGGTTATTGGGGAACAGGTGGTGTTTGGCTGCATGAGGAAGTTCTTTAGTGGTGATTTGTGAGATTTTGATGCATCCGTTACCCGAGTGGTATACACTGCACACCCACTTCCCACCCTTTCCCCTGAGTCCCCGAAGTCCACTGTGTCACGTTTATGCCTTTGCATCCTCATAGCGTAGCTCCCACTTATGAATGAGAACATAATGATGTTTGGTTTTTCCATTCCTGAGTTACTTCACTTAGAGTAGTGGTCTCCAATCTCATCCCAGTTGCTACAAATGCCATTAATGTATTCCTTTTTATGGCTGAATACTATTCTGTGTGTGTGTGTGTGTGTGTGTGTGTGTGTGTGTGTATGTATATATATACACATATCTATGTCACAATTTCTTTATCTGCTCTTTGATTGATGGGCATTTGGGTTGGTTCCACATTTTTGCAATTGCGAATTGTGCTGCTATAAACGTGTGTGCAAGTATGTTTTTTGTATAATGCCTTCTTTTCGTCTGGATAGATACCCAGTTGGGGGATTGCTGGATCAAATGGTAGTTCTACTTTTAGTTCTTTAAGAAATCTCCAGGCTGGGCATGGTGGCTCACGCCTGTAATCCCAGCACTTTGGGAGGCCAAGGTGGGCAGATCACAAGGTCAGGAGATTGAAACCATCCTGGCTAACATGGTGAAACCCCGTCTCTACCAAAAATATAAAAAATTAGCCAGACGTGGTGGCACATGCCTGTAGTCCCAGCTACTTGGGAGGCTGAGGCAGGAGAATTTTTTGAACCCGGGAGGCGGAAGTTGCAGTTGGCTGAGATTGCGCTGCTGCACTCCAGCCTGGGCGACAGAGTGAGACTTCATCTGGAAAAAAAAAAAAAAAAAAAAAAAAAGAAACCTCCACACTGTTTTCCATAGTGCTTGTACTAGCTTACCTTCCCACCGGCAGTGTAGAAGTGTTCCCTGTTCACTGCATCCACACCAGCATCTATTATTTTTTGATTATGGTCATTCCTGCAGGAATAAGGTGGTATCGAATTGTGGTTTTAATTTACTTTCCCTGGTCATTAATGATGTTGAGCATTTTTTCATAAGTTTGTTGACGGTTTGTATAACTTCTTTTGAGAATTGTTTATTCATGTCCTCAGCTCACTTTTGAGGAGATTGTTTGGTTTCTTCTTGCTAATTTGTTCGAGTTTGTTGTAGATTCCGTATGTTAGTCCTTCGTCAGATGTATAGATTGTGAAGATTTTCTCTCACTCTGTGGGTTGTCTGTTTACTCTGCTGACTGGTCCTTTGCTGTGCAAAAGCTCTTTAATTAAGTCCCAGCTATTTATCTTTGTTTTTATTGCATTTGCTTTTGAGTTCTTAGTCATGAAATCCTTGCCTAAGCCAATGTCTAGAAGGGTTTTTCTGATGTTATCTTCTAGAATTTTTATAGTTTTGGGTCTTAGGTTTAAGTCCTTAATCCATTTTGAGTTGATTTTTGTACAAGGATAAAGATGAGGGTCCAGTTTGATTCTCCTACATGAGGCTAGCCAATTATCCCGGCACCATTTGTTGAATAGGGTGTCCTTTCCCCACTTTATGTTGTTGTTGAAGGTCAACAAAGCAAACAAAACATAAAGTGGGGAAGTTGGCTGTAAGTATTTGGGTTTATTTCTGGGTTCTCTATTCTGTTCCATTGGCCTCTGTGCCTATTTTTATACCAGTACCATGCTCTTTGGGTGACTGTGGCCTTACAGAACTGTTTGAAATCAGGTCCTGTGATGCCTTCTTTCGTTTGTTCTCTTTGCTTGGTCTTGCTGTGGGTATGCGGGCTCTTTCTTGGTTCCATATGAATTTTAGGATGGTTTTTTCTAGTTCTGTGAAGAATGATGGTTATCTTGCTTTTCTCACTGTCTTCATCAGGAAGATTGGCCCAAACCAGCTAGTCCATGGTTGTCAGCAAGTACCTGTTGTAAGAAAAGGGCTCAGGAGTGGGGTGGGGAAACCTGGCCAAACACTTCATAGCGGCGGGCCTTAAACCACACAGGTCTCTTTTGCTGTCATCCGCAGGAAAGCATATGGTTCAGCCCTCACGACCAGAGCAGTGGCTCCTGCGCTGTCTGCGGCTGCTCAGGGCACACGGATGCTATCTTTTTCATTTTGTTGGCAGTGGCTGTGGCTCTTCCCACATCTGTATCATATGGGATATTGAGAGCTTTCTTCCCCTCTGGATGATCCTTCTGGAAGACCTGTGATCAGGGGTTTCTACTGTTGAGTTTACTTAGCCTTCTCAGCATGGAACTTGAATATGTGATCAGCCACCACCATTACCAATTTCACCAAAGCTCTTTACACTCAAAAGGGACTTTTCTGCCATCATTGTCTCTTAGTCCTCAACACAGGCATGCGTAGTTTCATTTGTCAGCTGGCAGCCTGTGTCTCAGGTGGGCGAAGTGCTCCCGTGATCAATACGTGATTGAGCAGGGCATCCACGTCAGATTTTTCTGGCGTCACATTTCGTTCTCATTGTGTTGGGCCACCTGACAGTTTCTGTTCCCTCTTTGATGCCACATTTCTGTCACCATAGTGCCACCCCTTCTATAAGGAAGGAATGACAATTATGGAATGAAGTGAAGCTTTCTGTATGATTCTGTTTTCTTCATGCGATCCCATGCTTTTGGTCACCTGTTCCCATTCTTCTGCATTCCCTGCTTAGCTGTTCCTTAGTGTAAAACCAAGAAAGGCCACTCTGACACTTCACCTTTCTTCTTTTTCTCCTCTGTCCTTAGAGTGAGTGAAGTGTTTCCTGCTCCCTGACGAGCAGCTCCCTTCTTGCTGGTGCTGATGTGACATGAAGTCATCTAGAGTGCCACTGGGAGAGGGCGTAGAGCCGACAGATAGACCAGTAAAAACAAAACTTTCTCAAGATGTCAGATGCTGATGGGGTGAAATCATCTTGTATTGCGTTTCACCAGATGGGAGCTACTTATAGATCAGAGGCGCTTAGCTAATTATAGAATGATGACTCTGTTTATGAACGGAAGTTAATTGCAAGAATTTTTTTTTTTTTTTTTTAGCATTTGCTGATTTTTCTTAAAAGGAAAGTAAATAATACAGGGGAAAGTATCTTTTCTAAAGTTTAAGTTGTTCAATTACTCTACTTTTTGTGTCTGTGCTGTTACTTCCATTACACGTAACGGTACAGGAACCTAAGAAGTCTTGATTAGAAAGGAAATTAGATGACAAAACTAGTTTCAAGCAGTTACAGAATTTTAATTATTTTAGGCCAACAGAGACCTGAGACGGGCTAGTGTAGTTTCTTCTAGACACTGTCATTAGATCTACTGCCTTATCAGAAGCACGGAGATCTGTGAAACATAGATTCCCAGTAATTCAGATTCATTAGGGACTTGAGAATCTTTTCCCCCTTTTACTTTGTATCGTGTTTATATCCTTTTAAGGTCTAAAATGCTACAGATTGAATTGAAACAGGCCTCCCCTATTTAAGTCTCTCTCCCTTCCCAAAGGCGACTTTTATCTGAATTTGGTCTTTATTATTATCTTGGTATGCTTTTAAAAAAATACTTTCACTTGTGTAATCACAGTGCTTTGGGAGGGCAAGGCGAGAGGATCACTTGAGGTCAGGAGTTCAAGACCAGCCTGGGAAAAATAGCAAGATGCCATCTCTATAAAACACTAAAAAATGAGGTGAGCATGGTGGCACAGCCTGTAGTCCCAGCTGCTTGGGAGGCTGAGGCAGGAGGATTGCTTGAGTCCCAGGAGTTTGAGGTTACAGTGAGCTATGATTGGGCCACTGTACTCCAGGCTGGGTGACAGAATGAGACCCTGTGTCTAAAGATAAAAAATAAAAGAACTTTCACTTACATGTATATACACCCATTCATGATAAATGATACTTTATTCACGTTTTAGAATTTCTGTGTAAATGGCTTTAAACTCCACATACCCTACAGCTACTTTTTTTTTCACTCAGAATCGTTCTGCTTCTGATGGCCGCTTTGTGTGCTCATGGGCTGTTGCTACTGCAGGCTGAGTTGCTGTGAGATCTTCCAACACGTGCCCCATGGCCTCACTTTTCGTGTTTCCTCTAGGATGCACGCGTTCCATTGGAATTGCTGTATTTAGTATGTGCACACCCTCAGCATCACTAGAATCTCCAGATTGTCTTCCAAGGTTATTTGTACAATTCTCCTTCTCCCAGTGGTGGAGGAGAGTGCTATTTTGTATGTATTCTTTTGGGGTTTCCTTGTACATAGGCAAACAAAGAGCAATGCAGATTTCATCTCCCCACCCCTCCCACCCCTAGTAGAAAGGGTGCAACATTTTGGACTTTGTGTTTGTTTTTTTTTGCCTAAACAAAGTATCTTGGAGATTTTTACAATTTAGAGAATAGAGGCACTTCCTCTTTCTTTGTTACAGGCTGTGACATTTTATTGTATGAATAGACCATACTTCAAAAAAAAAGTAGTCTGTCTCCCATTTATGGGCATTGGGTTGATTTCAGTCTTTTGATATGACAGATAATTCTGTACTAGATAACCTTATGCTTATATCATCTCACACTTTAGATAGTCTGTAGGCTGAATTCTCAGAAAGAGTAATCACTTCCATGAAGGTTATAGGCATTCGTATTATAATTTTGATGTATAGCTAAGGCACTCTTCTGGGAGGTTCACCAACAATGTATCAGAGTGCCTTTTCTTCCTGCAGCCTTGTCAATAGAGTCTGTTAGCCGGCTTGTGAGTTTTTGCTAGTCTGATGAGGAAGGATGGTATCTCAGTCTGGTTTACATCTACACTCCTCTGATTATGAATTACATTGAGTATTTTTAATAGGGTTTAAGAGCCTACAGTTGTGTTAATATTTCTGTGAACTGTATTTATATCCTTTTTTTTGGTCTGTATTCTTTGCTTTCATATCTATTTTTAAGGAGTTTCCAGATGACTGAGGCAAAGCCAGGTTTGGTCATCACTACCCTTGCTCAGCCTGCCCATTTCCTTTTAAGAGGAGACCTCAGGGAAGCTGCAGGATGTCAGAGAAAATCAGTCTTTTTGTAGTCAGACAGGCAGCTAGGGTAAATGCCATTCCATAGCCACTTTGAGTTACATTTTACTTGATTTTTATAATTGCTTCTTAAGTTTAATGTACTATAACATAGGAAAAGGACTTGTGAGCTAATAATTGTGTTGAGAGATAATGTATTTGTCTTCTCATGCTGCTATGAAGAAATGCCCAAGACTGGGTAATGTATAGAGGAAAGAGGTTTCATTGACTCACAGTTCCACATGGCTGGGGAGGCCTCAGGAAACTTACAGTCATGGCAGAAGGGGAAGCAAACACATCCTTCTTCACATGGCAGCAGGAGAGAAGTGCCGAGCGAAGTGGGAAAAGCCCCTTATAAAAATCATTAGATCTCCTGAGAACTCAGGCACTGTCACGGAACAGCACGAAGGTAACCGCCCCCATGACTCAATTACCTCCCACTGGGTCCCTCCCATGAGACACGGGGATCATGAGAACTACAATTCAAGGTGAGATTTGCGTGGGGACACAGCTAAACCCTATCAGACAATATAGGTAGAGCACACAGGAGTCAGACTCTTGGGACTGTGACCTGAGCCCCAGCTGTTAGGCGCTGTGTTTCTTGGACAAGCTATGTGACTTCTCAGTGCCTCTGTTTCCTCTGTAAAGGGAGGCGTGATAATGGAGTCTGCTTTGTAGAGCTGTTGTAAGGGTGAGATGCTAAGACGCAGTGTTCAGAATGGTGGAAAGCAGGTCATGAGCATGTACGTAAGTATAAGCTGCTGTTCCTCTGCCACCACCTCTGCATCTCAGTATGCTCTGCACACACCCGCAGAAAACAGGCTGGGCAGCTGATGATGGCAGGATGTTTTTAGGGTTAAGAACTGGACTTACATCACCGCTCCCACACTCCTTTGGCCAAACTGTGGGGGAGGCCGAGAGTCAGAATCTCCCCGTGTCTGCTGAAAGAAGAAACAACGTGGTGAATAATCTCTCTCCTATTTCAAAATAAACGAAAACACCCTAAGACAAGCATCTTAAGCAGCTTAGAGGAAAGACGCCTGAAGGAAATCAGGTGGACAATTGAAGACACTGCTTTCCTTTTCTCACCAGGATGTACCAGAGTCCTGGTGCTGGTGTATCCCAAGCTCACGTAGCCAGCCAGGGGGCATGGTGTGACACTGTAGGGGTTTCTGGGCATCTTGTGGTGTCAGGCAGCCCTGGGTCAACAGAGTGGCTTTATGTGCTATGCAAGTACCATAGTGGCTTTGCCAGAGTTGTCAAGGGAGAATCACAATACGTTTACTGTGTGTGTCATCCTTGCAGAACTTGACTCCTGTGGACACACACATTTTAAGCCATGTCTTTAATATTCACCCGGGTGAATTCACCTTCAGGTGCCCTTCATTTTCTCCTTAAGATTTGGGTGTTCATTCAATTTCATTTCCTTTTACCCCAAAGAAGTTGTTAAAACCAAATTTTAAAAAACCTTTTTTTTTAATGCAGCAGATCTTCTGGAAGTCAACTCTTGCAGCCTTGGCTGTCTGGAAGGGTCTTCATTTCTCCCTCTCGGATGAGAGATCACCCATCCTTTGTGTCCACTGGTCCTCTAGTGTGGCATGTCCTTTCCCCGCCGCCTCCTCTTAAGATTTGTTCTGCACATCTGTTTTTCAGCAGTAGACTGTGATGTGTCTTGGTGTGGTGGTGTGGGGTTTTTTCTTGGGGTTGGTTGTGCTTCTTTGTTCTGTGGGTTGATGTCTCTCATAAACTTCACTTCGGGAAGCTTTTCTCTTCACATATCTTTTCTGCCTCACTTTTTTCTCTCCTCTCCCTTTTTTTTGAGATGGAGTTTCACTCTTGTTGCCCAGGCTGGAGTGCAATGGCACGATCTCAGCTCACTGCAACCTCCACCTCCTGGGTTCAAGCAATTCTCCTGCCTCAGCCTCCCGAATAGCTGGGATTATAGGCATGCACCACCACACTTGGCTAATTTTGTATTTTTAGTAGAGACAGGGTTTCACCATGTTGGTCAGGCTGGTCTTGAACTCCTGACCTTAGGTGATCCGCCCTCCTGGGCCTCCCAAAATGCTGGGATTACAGGCGTGAGCCACCGTGCCCAGCCTCTCCTCTCCTTTTGAAGTTGCATCTGTAGGTGTGTTGACACTCTGTTCTGATTTCCTTCACCCCTTCTGTGGTTCAGCTTGGGTGGATACTTCTGTTTACCTGTCCTCAGGCTTATGGATCATCTCCTCTTCCTGTGGGCTCTTCAGTCCACCTGATGAAGTCATCTTTTCTGAGATCCATTTTTCACTTGTAGCATTTGTTGCTTTCTTTTTGAAATAGTTTCCATCTCTGCTGAAATTCCCCATCTCTTTGTCACCGGCCTTTATATTAGCTCTTTCAGCATTTTTACTGTGGTTATTTTAACATCTGTGGTCATTCGAATATCCGGCCACCTCTTGGGCTGCCTCTGTTGAATTTGTCTCAGGAGTTTTCAGGACGTTTCATGCATTTTGAAGAACAGTAGACTGAAGAGAGTCCTGTTTCCCTGGAGAAGGGCGTGCCCCTCCTCGTCCGCTCCCCATGCAGCCTGTGTCTGGCTCACCTGCAGGCAGGGAGGGTCTGCACGGTGTTGCAGCTTCGCCTTGGCTCACTCCACTACTGCCTTGCAAACCATTGACGTGTTGGATCAGGGGTTTCCTATCGGCATGGCACGGCTTGGGACCCAAGATCCATGGTGAAAATCTGAAGATCACTTTTGTGTGCTACAGACAAGCACCAGGTTTCTAAACCAGCTTGATTTTGTTTTTGCTTTTGGCCTATCGGCCAGCTTCTTGGCTTGCTGAGGTGGTTTCTTTTCTCCGCAGCCTCCTCTGGCTTTTTGTGCCTTAGGAGAAATCCCTCTGTGCTATGCTCCATCTCCAGCTGTGGGAGCCTTGAGGCCCTGGAGAGAGTTGGCAGGTGACTGTGGACTCGTTCTGTCACTGGGGCGCCATGAATTGTAAACAGGTATGCCAGCCCACATGGTAAGAACTTGGCTGGCTTCTCCCGTCCCATGTATGGTGAGTTCCCCCTTCATCCACCATTCTGTCAGTTACAAGGGGGTCTGTGGGTCACTTTTTTCCTACAAAGGACCCTTCACTTTTAAGGATTTAGTTCATTTAGGTTTTTTGTGTCTTCATCGCTCAGAAGGGTTCAGATGTACTAGGACTGTTTTTTTAGTGTATCCACTGGTTTTATTTGTCAGGTGGGAGTGATGGTCTTGCGTGCTCTTTTGTATGCTAACTGGAAGTCAGAATGCCCTTTGCTGCCTCTCCTTCTTCATGGGGCCTGCCAGAGGTTTACCAATTGTATTAGTTCTCTCAAAAAAATTTTTTCTGGGGAAAATTGTTTTTTCCTGTAGCATGATTGATTGCTTCCTACTTTATGAAGTTCTCTTCTTTATTATTTTACTTCTTTTTTTTTTTTTTTTTTTTTTTTGCTAATTTGCCGTAATTATCTCAGCTTCTTGAAGTGTACACTTAGATAATTGATTTTTTTTTAGCATTTTCTTCCTTATGCATGCATTTAAGGCTAAATGTTTCATTCTAAACACAGCTTTAACTGCATCCTCTGTGCTTTGATACTTTGTGCTTTTATTATTCAGTTCAAAATCTTTTCTGATTTCTGTTGTGATTTCTTCTTTGACTAATGGTTTACTTGGGAATATAGTGCTTACTTTCCAAATATTTGATCATTTAAAAATTATCTATTTGTTTTTAATTTGGAAGAAGTCAGTGTTATCATTATAGCTCTTTATTTCACCTTGTAAAGGCTGCACCTTGATGACTGAAGTAGATTTTTTTAAAAAGCTGTAGAACCATAGCCTGAAAGGAGCCACCCCCACTGAGCTGAAAGGTAGTGCACTAGAGTGATGGGAAGGGGCAGAGAGCCTGCAAGCATAGGGTGTGTTCCTGGAGTACCATCAGTGCCTTGTGCTATTTTGGGGCAACAAACCCTTTCCCATTTATCAAGTGGAAGTAAGTACCAGTATTATCAAAGAGGTAGAATGAAAGCAAGATATAAATGCATTCTTAAAACTAGAATAAACAGCTAAAATATGAATGATACTATTTGTATTATCTCTTAGGATTAACAACTCTCTAACATGAGTTGTTTTATGACACAAACGCCAAGTCTTTTATTAATATAAACTGCTATTATCCCATATTGTTCAAAACTGATGAACCAGACTTTCAGTGTTTTGAAACACAGCTTTGGAAAAATCTGTGTAAATTTATATTCATAGATTGCATAGTGGTCACATCAGGGCTTTCAGGGTATCCATCACCCAAATAATGTACATGTACCTGTTAACTCATTTCTCACCATCTTCCTTCCTCCCCTCCCTCAGCCTCACCAGTCTGCGCTGGCTGTCATTCACCTCTCTCCATTCATGCACACACATTATTTACCACCCACGTGAGTGAGAATATGTGAGATTTGACTTCTGTGAATCATAATTTTAATGTAACCATTAAAAATCTTTAATGAAGTTGCACACGCCCTTTGTCAAGTCTAAAAGAACCATGAGAACTGTGTTTAACCAATGCATGACTTTGCACATACTTAGGCAAAAATTACTGCCAAATTTGTTTTTCCGCTCTGTCTGCAGCATCCATTACTAGCAGTTCCTGCCAGAATTAACTGACTGTCTCTCTCTGTCTCTCTCTGTCTCTCTCTCTGTCTCTCTCTCTCTCTCTCTCTCTCTCTCTCTCTGTGTGTGTGTGTGTGTGTGTGTGTGTGTGTGTACACAGATGCTGAAAACATGAGCCTTTATGTAGGGGTCAAACAGAAGACAGGAGCCAATATTCCCAGAAACGGAGTGGTCAGATTTCCTTAAAGAATGTGCAGAGATTGTGTTTCTGGAGTTGAGGGCTCAAATTAAAAGCAAACAAAAATGCCACAAAACATATAACAATTTGTTTTTTGGAAGATTCGTGATTCTGAATTTGGATCCAGTTCTCTTAAATACACATTGAACCTCTCATAGCCATGGCTCTTCAAGTAGAATTGTATGAATAGAGACCTCATTTATACCTGTTCAAAGAATGGAGTGATCCATGCTTTACTTACTACTTCTGACTTAACTCTGCTGGTGCAAGTTGGCAATCAACAGAGATCCAGAGTAGAAAGACAGGTTCGTGAGAATAACCTGATCTCTCCAACTAGTTGAAAAAATTTGTGGAAATAAAGACTTGTTTCTGCTGATTGATGTTTTTAGCAATGCCTTTCCTCGTACCTTGGACATAGTTATTATCCAGTCTGGGGAAAGATACTCATGTGAAGCTGGGATGCCATGAGCAACCCCCTCGCTCGGCCCCAGGTTGATCCTGGGCTTGCTCTGGGTGGCTGAATGCCATGCTCCCAAGCACTGTTGGAGGCACTGTTATTTTCCTGGGGCAATGTGAGTTCTAGCTGGGAGAGAAATTAATGATTAGAGAGCACATATGGTTGGGTGTACCGGGAAAGGCTTCTTGGAAAGGCGATTAAAGGAGTTGCTCTGATGCTAGGCAGCCTTGTCTGTCTGCTGGAAAGTAGGACCTGACAGGAACAGAGGAGGGATGGGGACACTCCAGGGACCAGGCGAGTCTGCCAGGAGCTTAGCCAGGGTGTGTGTATGTTAGGGTAGGGCTGGGTGGGGACGTGTGCATGCGCCAGATGGCTTTTATCTACTTGCCTTTAAAAAACACACAACACGACCTTTTCCCCTTGAGGATTTCAGAAATCAGTGCCGAGGACTGGGGCAGCTTGGTCATCAGGCTCTACGTACTTTAGTGATGGCCTAAGTTTCTTTCCTTCTGTTTCTCTCTCTTTCTTTTTTTTCCTTCATGAAATCTTAATTCCAATTTCTTTCTTCAGTCCCTAATTTTTTTTCCCTTTAATCAAACTTTTCGTGGCTGTTTTGAAGTAGGCATTGGGAACACTCCTCCTATGAGCATGAGTGCAGCTTAGTAGGAAACACAGGCCTCTGTGGCCTGCTCTGAAGAGGAGCGCGTGGCCGTCTGTGGGCACGTGTGGAGCGGGCGCCCTGCTTCGTGGACCACACAGAAGGGCCAGAGCAGGCTTCCTGAAGACGGGAGACCTCAGCTGAATCTATTTAGCTATATAAAAAAAAGCACGACTCCTCCAGAAGACACCCTTCACACAGCCAGCCTCCGCCACCCCACCCAAGAGGCTGCTGGGAATAATTGGAGTAGGGCTGCCAAAGAAGTTTGTAGAGTCTTCCCCCATTGGAAAAGAAAGAAGACAACCTTTTTTTTGGAATAAAAACATTTGCCAGAGATCATGAGTTTTGGCAGGTTATGTTTTACAGTGTACAGCCTTTTCCTGTAAAATGAAGACATGCCAAGTTCAGGTGCATTTGTGTAGTTGAAGCACATTTTCATTTATTTAACACCATTAAACATAATCGTGGGAAGAGTTCAGTTTTCCTTAATGTCTGGGGAGAAACACTGGGCTGCATACTTTGCATTTGTTTTATCGTTTAGTTTTCACAATGACCCCCGAGATGTTATTTTGTGCGTATTACTGAGGAAGGAAGGAAGGCCCCGAGAATAAATTGCTCAGCTTCACATAAACAGCAAGTGGTCGACCTGGGGTTTAAACCCAGGTGAGTTTGACATAGAAGCTCAGGAGTTTTCCACTATGTGAACACTCCTTCCCTAGGGAAAAGGAAGAGTCTTGTCCTCAAATCAAACACAAATTTGCCTTGCCAACTGGAGACTTAACAGTTACTTTAGGGCAGGTGAGGGGATAAAGACCAGAAAGCGATTAGCATGAAAGTGAGAGAAACAGGAGAGATCTGACCCACAGATCACTGCACTGAGGGTCCTGTTTGGCGCTTCCACACCCCTGCGTGAACAGAGGAGACATGACAGCCAGCTCTCCGGGTTTCTTCTTTCATTTTCTTTTTCTTCTTTGTAGTCTCCACTGTGGACACCACTCTGCTGTTTTTTCATAAAACAGCTGAGCAGCAAAACGGCTGGAAACACTACCCTGGTCTCTTGTCAGGCCTTGGATTGAATCCCAGCACCAGCACAAGCCAAGGGGATTTGGATATGTCCGTGGAGACCTAATTGCAAAATTATGACACACATAGCTGCGACTTTGCTGTTTCTTTCTTGCCCAGAAGAAGCTTGGGTTTAACTGAAATTGCAGCTTAGTCCCAAAAAGAATAGAAGACATTTTGAAAGATTTGCCTGCTAACTTTTCAGTTCTGAGACTGTGAGTTTTGCAAGTGCTGGAACCTTGTCTGTCTTATTTTCTGCACCTCCCCGTGACCAGAGCCAGGCCTGGATGTTGATGAGCTCAGTAGGGGTTGGAGAAACACCTACTCCAACAGTAGGGGTGGTGACTGCATGCCGCGACGGCTGAGAAGGGCCTGTGCGCGGAATCCTGACTGCAGGCCCGCCATCCCTGCGTCTGGAAGTCTAGTCCAGAATCATTTTTGGAGCTCTCATCACAAATCATAAAAATGCTCCCAGTGACGGACGGTGTTGCTACCGTGGTTTGGACGGACACATGCCACATGCTGGCTTAGATGTCTTCCATAGCAGGTCTCACTGTCTCAGTTTAACCACATTCCTGCAAGACAGGCAGTCTTGACGCTCACTCCCTCTCTAGGGAGGAACCTGAAGCTCCAAAAGATTGAGTACTTTTCTCCAAGGCCACACGGCTGGTTACAGGTGTTCTTACTGAGAAAGTGGACTCCATCAGACAGGATGCGCTGGCCTCTCTGCCTGCTCCCTCTTCCTCACTCTGCCTTCCGTTAAAATGGAAGTGTCCTTCAACAGGAGAAGGAACACTTTGGAAACGCCTTCCTTTGCTCCTCTCCTCCACCCATTCCCTGCCCGTCTCTCCACTTCCCTTATGGAGTCATGGCTGTCTCTCTCTCTCTCTCTCTCTCTCTCTCTCTCTCTCTCTCTCTCGGCTCATCTCCTTCCATGGAGCTCTCTTCTCCTTCCCCTTGGGGGCTGTGCTCTCCTGGTTTTCTGCCTGCTTTCCCATTCCTTCTAGCTCAGCATCTTTTACCAGCCTCTCTCCTTAAGCTCTACTAAACGCTAATGGGCTCCGGGTCCTTCTCCCTGATCTGTGTTCTTCTCTGTCTTGCCGTCTTCCCTGGTAAACTCACCCAGTCCAAGGCGGTGCGAATCATCTTTTTGCCAGCAGCTCCCAGTTTATTTCTAGCTCTGACTAGAAGTTTGCTGTTGACTCCAAACTGGGTTCTCTCCACCCAGCCCATTTCTCTGCCCAGTCTTCCTCTGAGTAAATAGCACCACTCAGTTGCTAAGAATCCAGGAGTCACCTTGGAGTCAGCTTTTCCTTTAAGCCCCGTGTGCAATCCAGCAGGGCCTGCCGATTCTCCCTCGGGTACCTCCTGACTCCCTTTCCGTCCTTCCATCTTCAGCGGGATCACTCCAGCCCATGCTGCCGCCTGCACAGCTACAGCCATGGCCTGTAATGGATTTCCCTAGGCTTCTTTGTTGTTGTTCCTGTATAATTATTTCTTCCCACAACAACTAGAGTGCTTTCTGCAGCCTTGTAACAATTGAGGGCCGGTTATGCTTCAGGCCCTGTCTTAGGGCACTGGATCCTTAGAAGGTCGGTACTGTTGCACCCGTGCTTTTCAGATGGGGAAGCTGAAGCACAGAGCAGTTCGTTGGTTTGTCCAAGGTTAAAGCTGGGGTTAAACCCAGGTGGTAGGTCTTGAGTCAGTGCTCTTGAATCTGGTCCCTCATCTCCTTGAAGTGCCCCCAAGGCCTGTCTTCTCCTCGGCCTGAAGGCTCCTCCTGGCCCCCGCCTCATCTCCTACCATGTCCTCCTTCTCTCCTCCTGCCACTTGCACTCTGGGTTGTTCTCAAACTCTTCATATCCACCGCAGGGACTTTTCCCCAGCTGTTCCTGCTGCCCAGAGACCTTCCCTGCCACTTGTTCACATGGCTGGACGCTTCAATGTCAGTGCGTAAGGCCCCCGGGTCTCTTGATGTAAAGTAGCCCCCCACCATCTTTTATTCTTTGAAGCCCTTACTGTTGTCTCATGTTGCCGTCATTCTTTTGGTGACCCTCATTGTTCCTGGCGCTATATAAATTCTACGGAATGAAACTCTATGCCAGCAGGAAATGTAGATGCATGTTCCACGCCCTGTCAGTACCAGTGTTGATAGATATTTGGTGAGTGAATGTGTGGGTGAGTGAACAAATGAGTACCTGGCACCCTGGAACTCAGAGCCGGGTGCTTTTGAGCCTGTGAATTTCCCTACTATGCCATGTGCCTCTGTCTGTGCAACCCATGGTTCAAGGCTTTAAGTATCTCTGCCTTTGGGCATACTCAAAAGGTGTCTGTCCTTTTTATAGGTGATCAAAGAAGCCTACAGTGGCTGTAGTGGGCCCGTGGACTCAGAATGTCTTCCTCCACCCAGCTCCCCGGTGCACAAGGCAGACCTGGAGAAGGTAACGGCGTTGCTCTTGCTGGGGGTAGTCACCTTGCAGTGGATTTAGGTCTCCTTCAAAGTTTGATAACATTCTCTGAGAATTTCAAGCGGGCAGATCACAAGGTTAAGAGATCGAGACCATCCTGGCCAACATGGTGAAACCCCATCTCTACTAAAAATAGAAAAAAATTAGTGGGTCGTGGTGGGGTACACCTGTAGTCCCAGCGACTTGGGAGGCTGAGGCAGGAGAATCACTTGAACCCCAGAGGCAGAGGTTGCAGTGAGCCGAGATTGCGCCACTGCACTCCGGCCTGGGAGACAGAGCGAGACTCTGTCTCAAAAAAAAAAAAAAAAGAAAAAGAAAAAATGCCATCATGCTTCCCATCCTTTTAACTGCCTGCTTTTTGCCAAGCTTGAGGTAGTCATTTTACAGACTGTGTCATTAGTTTTGTTACTTGCAGCTGCAGATGAAGAAATGGGTTTAAAGGTGTGAGGGCCTTGTTCAAAGTCACATAGCTATTAAATGGCAGAGCTGAAGTCTGAAGGCAAGCCTGTAGACTTCGGAATGCAGCAGGCGCTTCATAAATGTACTTTCCCAGAGTTCTCCGCCTCCCTTTTCTTTGCACTCTCGTTGCTTGCTGGAAGGCAGAGGAGCACAGCAGTGGACGGGGGTGACCTACCATCTGTACACCCCTTCTTGCCAGGAATATTATAGAGCCCATCACTGTTCCGCCACAGGCCCCGCTCTGACTGCACTGTGTTTGTCTAAATATGACTGATGTTGTTTCCTTGGCGACCCCTGGCTTTCTGCCATGAAACCTGCAGGCAGCTTCTGTCCCAGGGGCTTCCTGAGCCCTCCCTCTCTAGCCCCCTGCCAGTGAAGAGAGAGAGATCCTTTTTTGTCTGTCCTCGTATGAGTCAGGATTCTCCAGAGGAACAGAATTAATGGGATGTATGTATGTAGAAACAGATTTATTATAAGGCATTGGTTCACATGCTTATGGAGCATGCAAGTCTGAAATCTGCAGTGTGGGCCACAGGGGGAGACCTGTGAGAGCCGATGGTGCAGCTGAAGTCTGCAGGAATTTAAGGAGAATTCACTGGCTCAGAGAGGCCAGTGGTTTTGTTCTATTGAGGCCCTCAACTGACTGGATGAGACCCACCCACATGATAGAAGGCAAGCTGCTTACTCAGAGCTCCCTAATTTAATTGTTAATCTAATCCCCAAGTGCCCCCCATATTGACACATAAAATTAGCCATCACAGTCCTCATCCTGATACTGAATGGAACAGGCTGTTTTCCCCCTGACTTTAAAACCAATATCTGCTTACTTTAGAAAATTCAGAAAGCATAGAGAAACATAAATGGGATGAAAAAAGTCATTCATTGCTACAACACATAGAGGGTGCAGCTCCTCTTAACGCTTTTGCTATATTAACCACTTTTTTTCCTGAGTTTATGGGTTTCTTTTACGGTGTGGAGAAGCTTATGCATAAAATTTCTTATACTGCTTTTTTTCACTTAACCTTTGTATTACTAGCAAATTTCCAGGTTTTTAACAACTCTTAAGCCACATACATTTTTACATTTTCGTTAGTTTACTGTCAGATTTGTATGACTCTACTATCGCTTCTGTAGCTGCCCCCCATTAGCCGTTTTGTCCTTTTTTAGGCCATCTAAAATAAAATGGTACTTGACATCTTTTGCATAATTTTGCTGATTCTCTGCCTATTCCTTGAGAATAGATTTCTGGGAGGTGAATTATTAGACCAAAGACCTCTTTTTCTTTTTTTAAGATTTTGATTCATGTTGAAAATCAAATTGTTTTCCCAAAAGGTTGGTGCAATTTCATTTCCCAGCATAGGGCATCCAAGTTCCTCGTCCACACACTCACAGCAGAGTTGGTGATTCCACTGTGCCTCTGTTGCTTTCTGAGGCAGTACTGTGAGCACGTGGCTGGGCCTGTTGCCCTGGGTTCCTGGGATGCTCCTGGTGTGAAAGCCGGGGCAGTGCCGGTGTAGGTCATTATATCACCGGAACTCAGCTTCCCACTAAGTGGCGCCCATTCTTTCACTGCAGCTTTTAAGGGATTGCCTCTCAGATTCCAAGTTGAACACGCGTGTTCCTTTATGCCTGGGAACTGCTGCATATCTCATCTGTGTTCAGCTGGCCAGTCTCCAAGGACCTGGGGTGGAAGGCACAGGATCTGTGGGCGGTGTTTGGAGGCCACTCCCTCCTCTGTGACCCCACAGGTGCTTGGGTAGCGGTAGAAGGAGTCTAGCTGCAAACACTGGCCCTCATTCAGCTGCTAACATGGAACCCTAATTACGCTCATTAAATCCAGATGTTCGGACTGAGATAGTGACAGTACCCCAGCCCCTGCATAGGTTTTGATAGTAACCTTGCCCCCACTCCGTGTACATTCTGAGTGTACTTGTTACAAACAAATGCTTGACACTCAGCCAATTAATTATTGGTGAATGACAGGAAGAAATTAAATGGACTATGGAATATTTACTTCTGCAACGATAGTATGGCTTGGAGAGGGAAATATTTTTTGTAATCATATTTTTTCAAGCTAATTTACAAGAAGTGATTAGAATGAAATAGGCATGAGACAATATATATACAGGTCAGTGTAATTATAGCCTCAGTGAGGTTTTCCTTGTTTTGTTTTTCTCGTTTTTTTTTTTTCTTCCTTTGGATGTTTTTAAAGCGGTTGTAGCCACCTAACCAGCCCATCTTTGTTATAGTTAAGCTCTGACTACTTCTGGATGGCTATGAACTTGGCCCATGTTTTCTTTCACTTTTGAGATAACTTTTGGTTGATCCATCACACATCACTTGGTCCAAGTGACCCCTGTAAGAATAACTTCATCCTTTTTATTCTTACAGAAACTGTCTTCAGAGAGACCCAGCTCAGATGGGGAGGGTGTGGTGGAAAATGGAATTACCACATGTAATGGAAAGGAGCAAGGTGAGTTCCGCCAAAAATACACAGACTTAAAAAACACAGCCAGTTTGTAAAGTCCGCTTGTACGAAAAATGTCCTGGGTGATTGCAGTGTGTAGATTTCATCGCCATTGCAGATGATGCTGATGGGAGTGCCCGGAAAACCCGTTAACATCAGCCCTGCAGGTCTCCTTTTTCCATCCTGCCAGACCTTGGCCGATGTTGCTCCTGTCTTTTTCTGCCCTGCATGTGTTTTGAACTTATGACTCACAACAGGTTATTTCTTCACTTGATCGATCATGGAGACAAATTTGCATTGGTGAGTAGCCAGCATGTTGCTTAGGGACCTGGTGTCCAGTGAAAGGAACTTGGGATAATGAAGCAAGAAACCCACTTTCTCATCAAGCTCTGTCTTTGCTTAGCCACATGATCTTGAGCGAATATTCCGTCTTAATAAGCCTCAGTTTCCCCATCTTTAAAATGAGGAGGCCAGACCTGCAGATTTCTGAGATTCTTAAAAAAGATTTGCTGAAAATGTCTTTATTTTGCCTTTATTTAAAAATTTTTGTTTGTTTGTTTTTTGAGACGGAGTCTCGCTCTGTCACCCAGGCTGGAGTGCAGTGGCACGATCTCGGCTTACTACAGCCTCTGCCTCCCGGGTTCAAGTGATTCTCCTGCCTCAGCCTCCTGAGTAGCTGGGACTACAGGCATGCACGACCATGCCCAGCTCATTTTTGTATTTTTAGTAGAGACGGGGTTTCACCATGTTGGCCAGGATGGTCTCAAACTCCTGACCTCAAGTGATCCACCTGCCTAGGCCTCCCAAAGTACTGGGATTACAAGCATGAGCCACTGTGCCTGGCCTCATTTAAAAATTTTTTAAAATTGTACATAGCATACAAAATACATAATATAAAATGTACCATATTTACCATGTTTCAGTGTACAGCTCAGTGTGTTAAGTACATTTATATTGTACCATCATCACCACTAGTCTTCAGAACTCTTTTCATTTTGCAGAAGTGAAGCTCTTTTAAACACTGACTCGCCATACCCTCCTCCCCTAGTCCCTGGCACCCCATTCTACTTCCTGTCTCATGAGTCTGACTGCTCCAGGGACTTCATTGAAGTGGAATCCTACAGGCCATGTTCTTCTATAAGTGCTTATTCATAACACTTAGTTTCATGTGCTCAAGGTTCACCTATGGTGTGGCATGTGTCAGAATTTCTTTCCTTTTTAAGGCTGAATAATATTCCGTTGTGTAGACGGACTGCATTTTGTTCGCCCATTTATCTGTTGATGAACACATGGGTGGCTTCCGCCTTTTGGTTAGTACGAATAATGGTGCTGTGAACATGGGTGTGCAGATAATGAAGTCTCCCTTACGCTTTGCACCCAGCTTTATGGAGATAGAAACTACATGCAGTGAAATTCACCCTGTGTGACATAGTGCTCTGTGAGCTTTGACAACACTGACAGGCACGTAACCATCACCACAATCAAGATATGGAGCGTGGCCCTAACCCCCATCCCCCACTGTGTTCCTGTGCTCTTTTCTATCCCATCTGCCTGGGCCTCTACCCCGGGCCCTGGCAGCTGCTGATCCATTTCCTGTTCTTCACCAGAACGTTGTAACGTGGAAGCATCTCGTTTGCAGACCTTTGAGTCTGGCTTCTTTCGCTCCGCGTGCTGCGTTGGAGAGCCGTCCGTGTCTGTGGCTGCTGTCAGCAGTTGCTTCTTCGCTGCCGCTGACGGCATTCCATCGTGTAGATGAACTGCAGTTAGTCCCTTCACTGCTTGAAGAACGTTTGAGCTGTTCCCACTTTGGGGCGATTGTTTAAAAGTCTGTTCTGTGCATTCAGAGACAGGTTTTCGCATGGACATATGTTTTCATTTCCCTTGGGTAAAATAGCTGGGAGTAGTTTGCTTGGTACAGCCTTGGTATTGTCACTTTTGTTTTGCTCTTTCTGTTTTAGCCATTTTAACAGGGGTGTAGTGGTATGCAATTGTGTTTTAATTTGCATTTCCCTAATAACTAACGATGTTGAACATTTTTTTAATGTGCTTATGTGCGATCAGTATAACTTCTTTGGTGAAATGTCTCTCTTTTGTTCATATTTTTATTGGATTATTTGTGCTTATTGAGTTTTGAGAGTTCTTTGTATTTTCTAAATACGAGTCCTTTATCAGATGTGTTTTGTACATATATTCTCCCAGTCTGTGGCTGGACTTGTAATTTCCTTAGCAGCGTGTGGACGGAGGTGAAGGGCATGACTTGTGGGTGGGGTGGGAGCGTTCCCTCTGCAAAGCCAGAGGGCCTGTATGCTCACTGAACCTGTGACCTTGGTGGCTCAGCTGAGGAATCTGACCACCCGAGCCCACCTGCCCACTCGTGGGATGAACCAAGTGTTTCCTGTCTCTGTGATGAGATCACCTTAAGCCAAGTAGCAATCCAGCCCACTAAGAATCTTGGAGCTCAAATAATCTGGACTGTTGTGACATTACAAAGTTCACTCTCAGAGGTCACGACGCCCACTTTTTTCATATGTGGTTTTCTGAGTCTGTCCTATCTGAGTGTAATTTCGGTTCTATCCATCGGAAGTTATTCAGTGGAAAGTATTATCTGTGTCTTCCACAGGGCACACATTATGTGTAATCAAAACCAGGAAAGCTGTCTTTAAGTTTTGCCTTGAAATAAAATAACATACAATCTCAATGTTCCTACTTAGAAGTCGAGGCTCAGCAGACGTTGGTTTGGTTGGTCCATTTTCTGGTTTGCTGTTTCTTCTCCCAATGCACCTATTAGGTTCTGCAGGATACTATGTGTGTCTGGAGGCCCTTGTAAGCAGAGCATCTATATTTAACATTTTCCTGCTCCCTCCGAGCAAGAACAACCTTCTGTACTTTGGAATTAAATGGTGGTGACCTTGGTTTACACATTTCCTTTTTGTCTGGCATGGTGCTTTGCATATAGTAGACACTCAGTAGTTACTGGAGAAAGTTAAGGTTTAAGTATATTCTAACCTTCTTTCTTAGCTTTTATTCTTGCCTCTCACTCTTGACCAGTTTGCAGCTAAGAGGTTTCAGTTAAGCTCCTTTTATCCTGGCCATGTTGTAACTCAGACACATTTCTCTGCTGGCTCCATAGAGAAAGTCCTGAGCTCATACAGCTTTTTCTCTGTGTTAGAATCTTGGCTGAACAAAGAAGCAGTCCAGGTTTCACGTGGTCAAACCACAGGGAACGACTCTGGAACTCCTGTTTCTTCTGTCAAGGTGGAATCCCTCCTGTCTAATAAACCAATGCAATGTGGCTGATCCTATTGATCCCGCAGCAGGTGTGAGGAGTGCGGGCTGAGGAGGTCCTGGGACCATCTGCATGAGAGCTGTGAGGCTCCTCATCCCCACTTCACATCCGTAAGAGGCGATCAGTTGTGAATATGTCTGTTGGTAGAAGTCATTGAATAAATAGTCTGATGGTATTAATTCTCATGGCCCCCTATTCCTCCCAGCTAAATTTTAAAAAGAACCTGAATGCCCGTTCCCATAGGATACTGGGAAACTGTGGGTTTATGAGACTTGTGGCTTTAGAGAGTGCCCGTGCCAGCCTTGCTCCAGTGGTGTGTGCCAGAGCCTGCCCACCTCACTAGCCAGCATGTGCCTGGACACTCCAGCTTTCCTACTGTCTAGCTGCAGGGGATTCAAAGTTGAGTGTTTGGTTTTTCTTCCCAGTTCTGTGATCTGTGCTAATCTCTGCCTTCTGTTTGATACATAACATGAAGTTGTTCTTGACGGTTTTATCCTTGTGTTCCCGTATACTTGGACTTTTTCTTCCAAGGATTACCTTACTTCTGCTTTTGTAAAAAATGACTCAGGGAGTATTCAAGGAATTCCAGATTTTCATTATAATCTCATTTCTTTGTAGTCAGAGTCTAGCAAGCACTTTGTTGGCGGAATTGGGCTTTCATCTGAAACCCCGGCCCGCTATGGTGGGTGGCATTGTCTGTGGGGATGCCTCTTGCTCCACCAGCCTTCCTCAGGGTGCCCCGGGTGCTCAGGGTGCCCCGGGCACGCAGGCTGTCCTGGCCAACAGGATCTTCTTCATAAAGCTCGCCGGAATGGGGCTGCGGTGAGACATCATTCTCCGGGTCTTCAGAAACAGCTGAAAGGGGGGCTGTCCACTGTTGCTGTGTCTCTTGGTTTGGTGGAAGTGACACTGAAGTGATACAGCCGTCCCAGCCGTACGCCTCTCTGTTTGATGGTAGCTGGGAGGAGCTGTGCCCTCAGACTCAGGGATCGAAAGCGAGTTTCGGTGCTTTATTTTACAAGAGGGTGTGTGTGTGTGTTGGGAGAGTGGAAAGAGGGGTGGGGGTGGCATTCCTGGGCTCTTTGTTTCTCATATCACGTGAGGCTTAAGTCTGATTTGTTTAAAATGACACAAAAATGCTGGGACTATGTTGTAATAGTCAGCTTGGGCTGCCATAACAGAGTCCCACAGACTGGGTGGCTGAAAACAGCTCGCATTTAGATGGTCCTGGAGGCTGGAGTCCGAGACCCGGGTGCCGCCAGCGCTGGTGCTGTGAGGGCTGTCTTCCGCAAAGGCAGCTTCTCCCGCGGCCTTCACCCGGCCTTCCTGCTGTGCCTGTGCAGCCGCTTTGTAGAAGGACACTAATGCTACAGAACCAGGGCCTCAGCGGGAGGCTGGAGCGTGGGAGGGCAAGGCACGAGGCAGGAGACACGCAGGGGTGTGTTCTGCTGCCCTCATGCATTTTGGCTGTGGTGGGGGCAGCAGGGTGGAGGTAGAAGGAGGACTACTTCCCGCCCCCATCAGAGAGAGCCGGAGATAGAAGGGTAAGGGGACTGCATGTGTGAGTGTGTGCGTGTTTAGAGGAAGGGTTTAGGAGTTAGGCCAGGGTGTGTTATCCTGTGTCCCTGGCCTCTCTGCCTCTGCAGTTCTTCCGTGTGATATGTGCAGGTGTTCATTTGTCCATGGGGCAGGGGGTGGGAGGGAGTCCTTGACTCTCATCACCTTCTGAAAGGGTCTGTAAGCTCCAAAGGCTTGCAGACAGCAGGTTGAGGGACTCATGTTGGAGATGAAGGGGAAAGGGTCTGGGCAGTGGGGTTTGGGCCATGACACTGAGGATCTCTCTGTCCCCTCAGCTCCTTGAGCCCCGCAGTGCAGCTGTGTCCCGAGTGTCTCACTGGCCTCCCCTCAGCTCCAGTGCCAGGCACATAATGGGCCTCGGGAGATGAATTGGGCAGACAGCCCACCTTCTCTGAGGGTTGCTCTCTGGCCCAAAGGGTCTTGTCACTTAGTTCTGGTGCTTTCTCACATGCACATTTTGATTTCGTGCCTGATCTGTGTCCCTGTAATTCTGTTGGAGGTCACAGACAGAGCCTGTGGGGGTGGAGACAGATGCCAGTGACGGGATGGGGCAGATACAGAATGCCAGCTGGCAACTGATCCTGGGCCTCCGTGGTGGGAGACAGTGGGGAGTGATGAGAACTGCCCCATGTTGTCCCTCACTGTCCCATCTGCGTGGAGACTGCTTCTGTGGTCCTGCCGCTGTTACTTGCCCTAATGCGGGTCCAGAGTTCCTAGGTCTTTCCATTTTTCAAAGGAAGCCAGGCATCTTTTCTATGCGTAATGTGTATGAGTTTTATGTATCAACAGTGAACTCCAGTTTAACACTGTGCCGGCTAAACCGAACATGAGGGGCTGGAAGGCAGGCCTCTGGTCTGAGAGCTCTGGGTAGGGCTGAGTCGTGTGAGTGTCTCAAAGATGCACAAGGGACCCCTGAGAAGACCCAATTCCCTTCCCTTCCTGGCCTCCCCTCGCCAGCAAGGCCGTAGCTGTACTAGCTGCCTTCTGCCCCTCAGACTCTCTGGCTGCTTTCAGCCTGACAGCTTTGGTGTCACTGATGTTTTTCCTGCCTGGACGCTTCTTCTCCCTGAGATGTGCATGGCTGGTTATCAATTTAAGTCAACCCCCAGATGGGCTTTCTTTGACTGCCCAGCTGCTCTTCCACACAACCCTGTCTTAGATCTCCATGTGGTCCTTGTCACAAGCTTCCTACAAGCAGCCGTGTGTTCTGCTGGAATCCCAGCATCTAGACCAACAGCCAGCACATAGCAAGTGCTGATTAACTAAAAGTCGAGGGAAAGGCTAGGTATGGTGGCTCACACCTGTAATCCCAGCCCTTTGGGAGGCCAAGGTGGGTGGATCACTGGAGTCCAGGAGTTTGAGACCAGCCTGGGCAACATGGTGAAACCCCATTTCTACAAAAAGTAAAAAAATTAACCAGGCGTAGTGGCATGCACCTGTGGTCCCAGCTGCTCTGGAGGCTGAGGTGGGAGGATCAGTTGTGCCTACGAGTTCAAGGCTGCAGTGAGCTGTGATCACAACACTGTCTAGCATGGGAGCCAGAGCGAGACCGTCTTTAAAAAAAGAAAGAAAATTTCTAGGGAAAGAAGAAATGGGTTGTGATTTATGTTTTAGTTTTTCAATTAATATCTACAGTTAAAACTTGCTTTTTTTGCTGTTGTTATTCTTGACAGTGAAGAGGAAGAAAAGCTCCAAATCAGAGGCCAAGGGCACTGTGTCGAAAGTCACTGGGAAAAAAATCACCAAGATCATCAGCCTGGGGAAGAAAAAGCCGTCCACAGACGAGCAGACCTCCTCAGCTGAGGAGGACGTTCCCACGTGCGGTAAGGCTCGCCTACCCGAGAGAAGCGGCGCGCACCCAAGTGGGTTTTACTTTCTGCTGCGGTGCTGTCTGTACCACGTTCGTCCAAGGCTCGTTGATTCAAGCTGTTTTGCACTGGACTTGGACTCATTCAAATTGGGGAAATGTATTCAATGTTTACGTTTTTACCTCTTATTCACACAAGACGTTGCAGGAGCTTGAGATGATCTCTAAGGTTCTTTTAAGGAAAAAAAAAATTCCCTTTGATCCTCTGAAGTTCTCCCAAATCCCTTGGAAATGTTTTGAAAGGTGAGCGTATGCGGGGGCTGTTGGTAAACAAAGGAGTATGGGAAGAACTTTCTAGAATTATGGTCAGGTCTTTCCCTTCGGCACAGCGATAAAACTCAGCTTTCTTATGATGTTACTGTGCTAGTCACTTTCATGTTGCTGCAAAGGAATGCCTGAGGCTAATTTATAGAGAGAGGCTTATTTGGCTCATGGTTCTGCAGGCTGTATAAGTGTGGTGCCAGCATCCACTCAGCTTGTGATGAGGCCTCAGGACGCTTTTACTCATGGCAGGGACAGAGGGGGAGCTGGTGTGTCACATGGCAGGAGAGAGAGAGGAGCAGGAGAGAGGGGAGCAGGTGCCAGGGGCCTTTAAACCATCAGATCTCACAGGAGCTACTAGTGTGAGAACTCACTCACGACTACAGGGAAGGCTGCAAACCATTCATGAGAGATCCACTCCCGCAAGCACCTCCCACCAGGCCCGCCTCCCACATTGGGGATCACATTTCAACAGGAGATTTGGAGGGGAGAAATATCCAAACTAAGCCATTTATATTTCTCAAACCTCAATTTCAAATCTGGTCTAACACACTGACTATCTCCCCGATCAGTCTTTCATCCAGGAAGTCATCTTTGAGCAGCACCACTGGGTGACCACAACAGCCCTGGCCTCCCATGGCTTCCAGTCTGGTAACAAAAGATAAGGACAAGACCAGTTATCACTGTGAGATGTTTGTAGTAACTGGGTCTGGTTGGCGATAGGAGGGGAAATGAGGCAATGAGAGGATAATAGGAACCTCAGTGGGCTGGGGGGATCCAGCATTGTGGGGTGGCCTCCATGGAGACGTGGGTGAGAGTTTACATCCAGAATGCTTTCTAGGCAGTCAAGTTCAGAAGAACCATGCAGCTCTTCCTAGGAGGGAAACTTGATGAGTGCCTTTTTGAAAAATTAGGAATGTGCTGGAATTTTCCTTGGGTACTACCGCTGTACATTCAGCATCGCACAAGGTGAACCCATCATTCCTTCTGTTTGATTAGTAATTCTAGTTACCCCCACCCCTTATTGAGTATCCATTGTGTCCAAGGTATTGGGTTTTATTTTGGGATGCAAAAGATACCTCATTTAGTTCCTGCCCCATAGCACCTAAATTGGGATATACACACAGAGATCAATTTATTCCACAGATCTCACATCCCAGCGGTGTGAGCTCATGCCGCAAGGATGCTGGAGGATGGGCCAAGGTGGTCAGGAGGAGGGCCTGATGGAGGGGCAGATGAGAGGAGCCTGTAGGCGAGAAGGCGTGCACTGTCTTGAAAGGAAGACAGGCTAAGTCTCGGCTCCTCTGCGGCTTTCACAGTATGATCTGGGAGGTGGCATCATCCCGATTTCTGGTGGACACCATGAAGTTCGGCAGACAGCAGTGAAGGCCCCGTGGTCGAAGGAATCTCAGGAGGGATCCTGTTGAAACAGCCACCTGTGGGGCTGACTTGGGAGGGAAGGCCGTCACCATAAGGGACCAGTGACTGAGGAGCCTGGTGCACTCCAGGCTCCCTGAACTGAGTCAAATGGCAATTGAGTCACAGATGCAGGCCAGCTGGTGCTGATGGTTTTCCACTGCTCCATCTTCCCTCCCTCTACAAGGGGAGAGCTGAAAGGCGGCCATCTTGCTGAAGTGCTGTCAGCTGAAGCACAGCTGTAGCACGGAAGGGGAAAGTGAATCTGATGATGTCCCAGGGCTCGTCCCTGCTGACCTCTGCCTTTCTCGGAGCTCATGGTAAGGCGGGACTGTCTCACATCAGCCCTTGAGAGACAGGGATTAAAAATAGAAGAGGGAATTAGCCGACAAGAAGGGAACTATCTTTTGTTTTTGTTTTTTAAATGCTCTAGGTCAGTGGAGGAAATAGAAATTCTTCCTGGAGAAACAATTTAACGTTTCTATGAAAGGCAATTGAGAGACTGACCCAAACCCCTCCATTTACAAAGGAGAGCACTGAAGCTCAGAGAGGGTGAGTGGCTTGCTCGGAGCCACACAGTGAGCTGAGAGCAGAGACAGCCTTCTGCCCAACTCTGCTGGTTCCCTGTCCCACAGGCCTTCTCCCTGTCCCTTCCCCCAAAGAACTGAACACTGCCGTGGCTGCATTTGTGCTGGTGATGAGACACTGCGGTAAACCCTCTTCTTGGGCATTTTCTTGGAAGCACAGTTGGTCACTCAGGGAGCAGGAGTACTGCCTCCACGGCATCTAATTAGACACATGTGAATTCCTATCAAACTGCTTAGTGGACAACTTTCACCTCAGTATTAACAGAACATCCTCTGTCTACAAGATTTGAAAGCTGTCATCTAGTTCTTTGCAGGGGAAAGGGGAAAGGGGAGGAGCTTTTAGAAAAATAAAGGGGCAACAGTGACCATTTGCAGGAATTTTAGTACAGCTGCAAAGTTTCGGGCAGCAAAAGTCGCTGGACAAAGGCCTGAGTGACTGAGCCTGCCAAGTTGAGTCTCCGCAGCTGCATCTCTGCTCCAGGGGGATGAAGGGCTGGGCTGGACTGGCCGGAAGTGCAGTGCTGCTGAACCCACAGAACAGAGCTCCCAGGAGTGACTGAAAGCGGAGTTCAAATCCCAGCCCCTCTGCACCGTGCAGCTGTGTCAGCCGTGCCCCTAAATGCAGGACAGAGCTGCTATGAGGGCCTTGCTATCTGCACGTGCTTTACGGCTTCAGGAGGGGGCGGCGAGAACTGCAGCCTGGCTGGCTGGGGTCCGCCTAACCCTGCAACGCCTGTTGACTGACGCATTAAGCATTGGGCGGGTCAGCCCAGCACACAGCCAGGTAGATAATACGATCTGAGACATGCGCAAAGACCCCTGACGAAACAAGTCCCGGAATGATTGTCACTTGATGAATTAAGCTGCTGTTACCAGGAAATGCATTTCCGTCTTCTCTGCTCCCCATCCCTATTTCGCCTGTTTGGGACTGTGGTGCCTTTTGAGTGGCTCACCTTGTTCTATTTGGCGTCCCCGCCAGGCCACCAGATGGAACTTTTGAAATGTTAGACCAATCGTGCCACATTCTGTGTTGACAAAAACCAGAAGTGTCTCCTTTGTTGCCCAATTCGGGGCCTCTAAAATCCTGTCCCCACCTCACGTTTCTGCCTTCTACATGACTGGCTTAAGAACAGGCTCTGACTGGCTCCCTGCCTGTGTCCACAGCAGCGCGCAGAGCTTGGCAGGCGACCCCAGCTCAGTAAATACTTGCTGAATGCATGCATTCCTGTAAGCAAATTGCTTAACCTCTGGGAACCTCGGGCTCCTCCATCTATGAAATAGGCTCAGGACTTCAATTCCTTGGTTTTCATAAAAACTGAGGATAAAATACATGAAACACTGAGCTTAATGCCTAGCCCCTAATTTATGCTGAGTAAATGGTTACTGTTATTGCCCATGTGTTCACCTGACGTGTTTTGTAGAAAATCATCTAAGCGTACCAGACCTATCCAAGACACCACTGTAAATGTAATGTTGGACAAGGAGGTCATGAGAAACGGAGAGGCTGAGAGAAAGGAAAGGCCCCAGGGTGCAAGTCGGAGGGCTTCGTGGAGCCTGGGGAGCCTGAGCTGGCTCCGAAGGACTTACCAGGCATTCCCAGGTCCCTTCCAGCTGAAATGTTCTATGACGTTACGAAGCTTTCAATGGCAGGATTTTTCAGTAGACATTCAGGAAAGTTATGTATGTCTCAGTTGGTGTCATAATCCACCTCCACAAAAGCCCAGATGAAGCTGGGCACATAGCATGCCCCTAGAGTCCCCGCTACTCGGGAGGCTGAGGCGAGACGATGGCTTGATGCCGGTTCAAGACCAGCCTCAGCAACATTGCAAGGCCCCACCTCACAAAAAGAAATCAGATGACGTCTGATGAAAGGGCAGGAAGGCATTCTTAGTCCAAGAGTCACCGTGACAGGGTGTTGGTGGACCAGCTCCTCTGCCCCCAGCCTCGTAAAGGACACTTTGCAAAGAACGGAAAGGAGGCTTTTGGCTTTGGCAGGCCCGTGATGCTGCCAGCAGCCTCCTGACATGTGGTTTCCTCGAATGCTGCTTCTCCGTGCCCCTCTTGCAGGCCCATCTCCTCTCAGCTGATCATGAACAGATACTTGCTAAGATAAAACGAAGTTACCTTGGGATAAAATGTCTCTCAAAAGTGTTGAACCTATTGGCCACCTGCAACCAAAGCACAGTAGCCTCTCGGGCAGGGAGGCACTATCATTTCCCTTCCTAAAGAGAATACATAAATGGAAACTTGGCCACGCTTCTGACAGGCTTTGCCTGCCTGCTCTTCTGCAGCTGCCGGAATTTGAGAGCCACCTGGCACCGAGACCCGCAGCGCCCCATATCCGGAACAGCTGACCGGGAGGCTTTATATATGTTCCCCCTCCGCCTTTTATTTTTTGCTTGTTTGTCTAATCTTCGGCTGTGAAGTTAGTTTTATATTTCTAGTGAAATCTCCTCATGCACCCTTGCCACGGTGTTGCAAGAAACTGCACTCTTTCTTAGAATTTGCAGCAGAAATAGCTGAAAACTTTAAACTCCCGAATTTAAAATTCAGTAACACCTACCATAATATGATAAGTGGGATTCAAAAATAAAATCAGATGTATCAGGACCTGCCTTGGTAAGTAGTTTCTTGAGACACCCTGGTGAGCTGGGAAGCTCTCGCCTGCAGTGCTTGCCGCAGGATCCCCGGTCCTGGCTGCACTCTGGCCCCACCTGGTGGTGGATGTTGCTCCAGCGTCAATGTGTTCCTGGGGATGACTTGGGGTCCGGGTCAGCGTTCTCCTGATTGGGAGAATATTGGGGGGTGCAGAAGACCCTCTGACTCTAGACACCTTAGATGAGGTGGTCTGCCATTTCCTGCATGGCCTCTTCATGTTCCCTACCCAGGTAAACGCCCAAAATGCCTCCCTGTTTTGAGAAATGGGGACGGGGGCTGGATGGGTAGGGGCAGTTGCTGAACACAGACAGGTGACTGTGGAGCCCCTGCTGATGTGAACAGGTCTGTTAACCCCGGGGGATTTTTTGGGGGAAGATGTTAAAAATCATGCTCTATATAAAATGTGAATCTGTCCAATATAATCATCCCTTTTGTGGCTGAAATGTCAAGAAATTCCTAGCATCTGGGGGCGTTGGGTCAGATTCTGTCAGGGAAGAAGACACCATGAGAGTCCATGTCCCTCTTCGGGACTGGGTCCTCTGTGGTTGGGAATTCCTGCCCCATGGCACTGTAGGTCTCTGTCATTGGGTCACTGGCGTTTCAAATCTTGGGCTCCTTGAAGGGGTTATTGGGTCCTGACTGCTCCAGAGCACGGGCCGTTTTTCTTCCCTGTAGCTTACCACTTCTTTTCAGAAACTGTTTTTGGCCATGTTAACTTATGCACCTCAGTACGTGAAGTTATTTGAGAGGAGGCCTTGCCTTCCTTTTCCTTTTAGATACACCATCATGTTTGTCAACTCACGCTCCAAACATACTTAGGATCGATACAGTTGGCCGTCATTGCGTGAAAGTCTGCAAATGGAAAAATGTTGACTTTCAGCATGAGTGGTTTCTCTAGACGGCATCAGATCCATGGCGAGCACGAGGTTCCCAGGGCTGTTACTGGATGCTCAGACATGGTAGTTGACTCTCTTTTTAAGTAGAGCTTTCTTTTTTCTTGTTAAGGAATAAATGTATCGGAACCACATCATTTATAAATACCGTTTTACAGAACAAAAATGGTGGTGTAAGGCCCCAGTTGTATTCATGGTAACAGCTCTTTATCTGCCATCTTTAACTGACAACAAGGGTTGAGGTCTGGCTTTGCTGTGTGGTCTGGTCTTGGACAAGATACTTCACATTATCTGGGAGGGAACTTCCTCTTTCAAGAGGGAAAGCCTCTGAGACTCTTTCCAGCTTGGATTCTGGAGTGTCTTTCCTCCATCCCTCCTAAGTCTCTGAAGTACAAGGAGCTTGGATGAGTGTAGCTCGCTCACTGGACACAAGAGGGCGGCCATGGCACAGGCCTTGGAGCCTCAGCCGGGCTTCTCCTTTCTCCATCCCTCCTAAGTACGGCAGCCCACACCCCGGATGAAAGTTTTAGTTCCAGGAGAAGCAGTGTGTATTTCTCTTCAGTGTGTGTTGGTAGAAATGATGTCACATTCAGCCAATGAAAATTTAGACTTGGTGAGTGCATACCTAGTAAGCCATTGAGCCAGTATTTATAAGTAATAAAGCATCATTCTGGGTCCTGAACATACCTCTCTCTCTCTTTTTTTTTTTTTTTGTCTTTATAGTATTTATCCATTGCTAATAAGGTGTGTGAGACTGAGAACATAAAAGAAGTAAGAAGTATCCTCCAAAACCCTTTTGGAAAGGCATTTTTATTAATGTTTTTAACAACAGGGTCTCACTGTATTGCCCAGGCTGATCTTGAACTCCTGGCCTCAGGTGATCTTCCCGCCTAGCCTCCCAAGTAGCTGGGACTGCTATTGGCTGGAAAAGGAATTTGAAAAATCAGAATTGGAAAGGATGTATTTTGTTTTATTTATTAATATTTTTGAGGCAGGGGTATGTGTGTGTGTGCATGTGTGAACTGAAGGAGTAGCTGAGTGACTTAAGCCAGGAATCTTGTATTTCTTTTTCTCCCATTATCAATATTTTATATGCTGTTTAACTCACTTTCTAAATCTTAAAGGGGGGAGCAGTAATTTACTAGCTTTATGGTGTGGTTGGAAGGTACAGCCACCCTGATATCTGTTTTTTCATGCATTGTTATTTCTAGAAGAATGCATTTTGTTTGTAAACAAGTGAAATTTGTCCATTTCCTGTATTTGAGGAGGATTTTATTTTAATGAGGAGAATAATTTTTCCTGTAATTTTACCACTCGTCGATCTGTGGTGTACCAAAGATACTGTGCCATACCAGAGACACAGATCATGAAATTTCATGTACATTCAGACCTAGGGTCTAGATTTCCCCTGGGCAGCCTCACCAGTCACTTTGCAGTTGCAGGAGCAGCAAGGCGGGAGGTACATCCTTGGCCTCGGGTGGGAATCTGTACCAGCTGGGCTGCTTCCAGTGCTGGGAGCTTAGCACCTCCCAGGGCCTCCTATTTCTTAGAAAGTTTTCATTTTTAGATAGTTTTTGTTTCCTCATGTTAAGCCCAAATCTGCCTGCCTATGACTCTTACCCTACTTGTATCATTTGCAGCTCCTCAAAATAAATGGAATCCTTTTCCAGTTTGAAGACAGCTGTTGTGCCCCCATTTCCTTCTGGCCATCCGAAACCCGGTGGCCTGCTAGCTTCTCACGTGCTCTAGGTGAATTCCACAGTCCCACATCAACACTAGACGCCTGGTAAATGGTTCTTTGTACATGTGAAATTGGGGGCTTCCAGACACGGTCTGTGTTGTGTGATGAAAGCCCCCAAAATTTGTGATGCTGTAGCCATGGCTCTCCTAGTTTATGTGAATTTGCATTTCAAGCTTGTTTGATCGTGTGCGAGATTTGTTTTATCCATGGTCCCTTCCCTGGGCCTCCTTAGTGCAGCTCTAGACGGAGGCGGCTGATGTGTGGCCTTGTCTCCCTGCAGGCTATCTGAACGTGCTCTCCAACAGCCGCTGGCGGGAGCGCTGGTGCCGAGTGAAAGATAACAAGCTCATTTTCCACAAGGACAGGACCGACCTGAAGACCCACATTGTGTCTATCCCCCTCCGTGGCTGCGAGGTGATCCCAGGTTTGGATTCGAAACATCCTCTGACATTCCGGCTGCTTCGCAACGGCCAGGAGGTGGCAGTATTGGAGGTAGGGTATTTTCCAGGGGCTGCACTCTGCAGAGGGACACACGGTGATTTTCTTTGAAAAGCCGACTGCCGGCTCCTCTGTCAGCATGCCTCCTGTCCTGCTGACAGCAGCTCTCGGCCCACCCCTTTTCTCTCACCACCCAGTCTGTGAGTCTTCGCTTTGCTTCTTGCCTCGGTCTTTCTTTCTGAGAGATGCGATAATGCAGGGAGCCCAGCACCCCTTTCTACCCAGCTGTCCACATCAGATTGGCTTGCCTCGTTGTCTGAGTTCCTCTGTACGCCTGTTTGCAGGGAAATTAAATACACAATCCCATAGAGTACATTGCTTTTTTAAAGTACCTGGAAAATAACTTGTTTTAGAATTTCTAAGAAAACTCTTTCTCCCTGTGAGCTACCTTTGAAATGGTGGTAAATGTTTCCTTTGGAATGTTCTTCACAGATGGAAGACTTTGTGGGGCCATCTGAATGCCCTGCAGACGGTGGCCAGTGAGCCGCATGGCACAGAAACCAAAAGAGCACCTTTGGGGTGTGGGAGCCCTGAACTTTGAGCACGTGGTGTTATTTGTTTGGCTGCCTCACCAGAACTTCTTATTCATGAAAGCGGAAAGGACAGTTAAAGCTCATAGCTACATACTCAAAACTTTCGTTATTGAACGTTTTTCATTTCTCATCATAGAAAATGTTTTGTTGATGTTTTCTGCCCAGAATTAGACCTTTCTCCTTGTGGTTTTTGCTTCCCACTTATTCTGTGTCGATTCCCCCACTTAGTGTGATTATGACTAAGATGCAAAGATACACACACACACAGATGGATGCAGCCCCGGACGTCAGACGGTAGCGTCCATGTCAGCGTCTTTATGCTACAGGCTTGATAGAAACGAGTTCATGTGAGATGTGGTGCGTGGGCTGGGGTTGGCGGAAACTCACCCGGCGTGGAGCCTCCTCTAAACGCCTGTGCAGTGATGCTCATTGGCAGAGAAGAGAGTGCCTGGGGCTGCGACCAATCCATGGCCGCCCAGCCAGGCAACCCAAAGATCTTGAATTTCACACACAGAAGTTCATTTCAGGGACTGTTTTCACAGAGGCTGCTTTTTTTGGTGGGGATGAAAAATAGGTTAACAATATCGTTTTCCTGCAGTGCTCAGGAGGTAAGGGACGGTCAGCAGGACGGGTTGCCGGCCCCGTGGCTGGTTTTGCAGCAGTGTGGTCTAACAGAGAGGGCTGGGTTCAGGTGGGCTTGGGACAGCTGGGTTCCAGTCTTAGCTCTGTGCAGACTCTGATCACAGCCAAAGCTTTTGTTCTCTCGGGGCTTCTTTACCCACCGTAAAACATGAGCGCTGAGCAAGAGTCAGTATACTTTGTAAACATTTGTGTGGGCTGAAAACTGGAGGGTGGATGGCAGTGGAAAAAAGCTGAAAGCTTAAATGAAGAAACTATACTCTTGATGTAACAATGCCAGTCTCCTGTGAGAGCTCTGGCAGCAGGTCTGAGAAGGGCGGCGAGGGAAAGGAGGCACGAATTGGCACCGGTTAGATACAGGAATGAAGAGGGAGATGCCGGGCTGAGTGCCCAGACAGAAGCTCAGGATGGGGTGGGGTGGGGGGAAGTCGGGAGCTGTCTGGGGAAGAAGTCCCCTGCCCTGCCATTGCTAGGGGCACAGTAGCTGTGTGCCCCAAGTCCTTGAGAGAAAGCGGTAGCGTTTCATACCTTCAAAAATGCTTGGCCCACTGAGGCAGGGGCTTATTCTCGAGAGAGCTGAAGTAAGTAGACTCAGTCTCCTGAATGACACGCCAGCAAGAATTGGAAGTTTAACCAGTATCACTTCATCTCTGACAACTGTTTTTACAGCTGAAAAGTGACTTCACTTACAAGTGACACACAGAAACATCTGTAGCCTTCCAGCAGAAGCAAGAAGCCTGTCGTCATCAGTGACGAAATGGCGTGAGCCAGCCAATAGATGTGCAGTCCATCAAGATTGTTTTATTTTAACTTTTGTTTTGAGATAATTTCAGAATTACTGCAAAGTTGCAAGAATAGCACAAAGAATGCCTGTGTGCCCTTCACCCATATTCGCCAAAGGCTGGCTTTCCCGTGTTTGCCGTCCCTCACACAGTCCTGTATGTGTACTTTCTCTCCCCCGTGCCCTTTCTCTCTCTGTATGCGTGTGTGTGGGAATTTCTTCAGAACCTTTTGCAGGTATGTTGTCCTTTTGTCCCTGAATACTTTGATGTATATTTGCTGAAAGCACCTTACCAGCAACACAGCGTAATAATCACAGTCAGGAAACTGACAGGCATACCATTCGCTGGTCTGATTCCTAGATCTTCATCAGATTTTCCTGGTTATTTCTGTAACGTGCTTTATGAGCAGAAGGAAATCCCAGACCTTGTGCTGTAGTCCCCAGCCGTGTCTCTTTAGCCTGCTCTATCTGGCTTGGCGGCATTGACACTTAGGAAGGAGACTGCTCTTCTGTAGAAGGCTCCCAGGTTTGGGTGCGTCTGCTGTTGCCTCTCCTTGGGATCCAGCAGACAATTTTAGCGGGAGCCCATTGGAGGTGGCGGCACGTTTTATGCCGCGTTACATCAGGAGCCCCACAGCGTCTGTGTGTCGCACTACTCATGATGTTAATTGATCCCTTGAGTAAGGTTTCCCCACTGTAAATTGACTGCATGTTTTTTCTCTCTAATAAGTCTCATGTGGGAAGATGCTTTGAAACCATGGAACTATCCTATTATTCACAATTTCGCCTGCTGGTTCCAGCATCCATTAATGACTCTTGCCTGAAACAATCATGACAGTTGCCAAATGGTGACTTTCTAATTCCGTTGTTCCTTCTCCGTTTATTAGCTAGCATCTATGGTGAGACCATTTTCCTTTACTCCCATTTAATTATTCATTTGTTTCTATATGTATGTATGTATATCAGTGTGAATTCGTAGATTATTAGTATTATTTTTGAGAAAGGTCTTATTCTGTCACCCAGGCTGGAGTGCAGTGGTGCAATCTCGGCTCACTGTAACCTCCACCTCCCATATTCAAGTGATTCTCCTGCCTCAGCCTTCTGAGTAGCTGGGATTATAGGCGTGCCACCATAGCTGGCTAATTTTTGTATTTTTTTTAGTAGAGACAGGGTTTCGCTGTGTTGGCCAGGGTGGTCTCACACTCCTGACTTCAAATGATCCGCCTGCCTCGGCTTCGCAAAGGGCTGGGATTACAGGGGTGAGCCACCTCGCCCAGCCCATAGATGATTATTTCAATCAGTGATTATATCCTATATTGTCATGACTTATTTTGGTCAAACTATCACAGATTTGGTCAGCAGGAGGCCCTTGGAGCTGGCTGTTTGTCCTTTGCCATGTCTCTGTAATAAAGAGATTACAGTCCATCATGCTTAGAGCACTTTCATTACTTTATGACACAAGGAGATGCCCCAGGCTCATCTTATACTTTCTTGGCTCCAGACCTGGAGTCAGCTGTTCCTCCAAAGCATGCTGTTCCTTTTAGTGGAGAATGGCGGAGAATTTAGAAACCAGGATCTGGGTGCCAGAGGTGCTCACTTCTGCTGGCAGGTCATAGCTTCCGGGTCTTTTCAGTTGACAAACACAGGAAACAGATGTGTGGGTGTGGAGGTGGATATATACACACACATTCACATGTTTATATGTTACACATACGACAGAACTTGCATATATGTATACATGCACCCATACACATCTCCGTGTCTATACCTAGCTATGTATTAAAAGCCATGAGAACTAATACCTCCAACATCACAGCATTATTTTTTTAAAAGCTGATGAGGAAATTTCATGAAATGAACTAGGAAGAAAACAGTTGGTAAACTCTAATGTAATATATCAATTACATCTTAGATATTCATTGTATTAAGGTATTGTTAAGGTGCTTTGGTGAAATGGTTATAGTGGCATAGACATAGATTAATCATGGGTACATTCTCAATATAGATTTTGTTTTAGGGAGGACATAAGACCTGTGAAGAGAACACATTTGGGACCTTTTTTTAAAATCCAAGTATTCAAATCATTTTAATTTAGCAAATATTGATTATGTTTTTACTCTCCGTAAAGTACCTAATGGAAATTCCTTCCCTTTGTCCTAATGACCTAATTGTGTACTGGTTACGAATGATTTGTTATATGGAAAATATCACTAGCCAATTTCTCAACATAAAAAAATAGCTGCTTTTTTGGCGACATTCCTTTCTTTAGAGAGGCCTTTATACGTGGCATGGAATATTTACAATTACTCATACTTTGATCAGTGTTAAACTTGTCAAGGTTATAATTATAAAACTCAATTTTCTTTAAGTCTTTAAGCTCAACTTAGAGATCTTTATAAGGAATTTTTATAAGCAATGCAATTTATTTTTTCTTTGCCATTCAGTTAACTCATAAATTTGATAGCTTAATTTCTCCTAAACTTCAACCGTTATTTACTTATTTGATTAATCAAAATTTTTAAACATTTCAAATGCCATTAAAAATGGAACCAGTTTTCTAAATCACTTTGAAACAATGGTTTAAAGCTGGGCATGGTGGCTCACACCTGTAATCCTAGCACTTTGGGAGGCTGAAGTAGGAGAATTGCTTGAGCCCAGGAGTTCGAGACCAGCCTGGGCAAGATGTTGAGACCCTGTCTCTACACATAAAAAATAAAAAAATTAACTGGGCTTGGTGGTGAACACCTGTAGTCCTAGCTACTTGGGACGCTGAGGCAGGATTGCTTGAGCACAGGAGTTGGAGGCTGCAGTGAGCTCTGATCACACTACTGTACTCTGGCCTGTGTGACAGAGCGAGACCCTGTCTCAAAAAAAACACAAGGATGGCTTAATATTGTAATGAACATAATCTTAAAGATATATTTCAGACTTGCAAATTAAGCAGACCAAGTAGGGGAGGTATCACACATCTTAAAAAATGGTGTGCCCAAAGCAGCCCAGTGACTACAGAGCATTCTTTCACCTTTGGAAACACAATTGATATAAAAGGAAATTACTTTTCTGTATCATCTGATCAAGAAATTAAATGACCATGTAGGGGCTCACCCAGAGACCCTGGTATAAAAAAGTCTGAGACCAGTAGGGGCCTAGAGCTTGGTTGTGCTTTCCAGGTCAGGCAGCAGCAGCTGGGATGGGCTCCTTCTCATGGTCAGGTGGTGCCACCAGAGTCACGAGGCTCCTCAGCAGCTTCCTTCAGTGGGGATGTAATTACTCCCGTTAATTTTCCTGTCTTACACCCTAGTGCCCTTCCCCACAATAACTGGAAGGCATTTTAGGACCCCCGAGTTTCATTCACCTTTGGTGTAATTGGGATGCCGCTTCCTAAGCGGAGGCCTGCTGTGAACGTGCCGTCGATTCCATTGCCCAGTCAACGGCTGTGTCTTCCTTCTTGTTTCTTCTTAGGGACATCATGTTTCATCACCCTTCCTATCATGTGGTCTTTGTTTACATTCATGAAAATGTAAAAATCTTTAGTAAATACCTTTTTTCCACCTCAACAGGCATCTTCTTCTGAAGACATGGGCAGGTGGCTTGGGATTTTACTTGCAGAGACGGGGTCATCCACAGACCCAGGAGCTCTGCATTATGACTACATTGATGTGGAAATGTCTGCAAATGTCATCCAGACAGCCAAACAGACCTTCTGGTAAGATCCACCGCCACGTGAAATGGCACTGCAGTTCAGTAACTAGCTTTTCCCTAATTGCTTAACTTAGTTTTTGTGTGAGGATATAGTCTCAGAAGAAAAACTGAAAACTTTCCCTTTTGCGTTATCTTAATTCAAATTTTACAGAAATGTTTTTGTCGTGTCAACCCACTGGATTTCCTATTCGAGCAGCGTGTGGCAAACTTGCATAAAGGACCAGATGGCAAATATTTTTGGTTTTGTGGACCAGACATTTCCTGTTAATGACCACTCAGCTCCCATTGCAGCCAGACACTGTACATAAATAATGGGTTTGTCTGTGTTCTAATAAAACTTTATTTGCAAAAACAGGCAGTGACCTGGATTTGGCCGGTAGTTTGCTGACCCCTATATTAGAGGAACAGTTCTACGAAGCAGAAATGATTCTACATATTGCTGTAGTGAGGACTGAGTTTTCAAAGCTCTCAGTCAAGTACTTTGTAAATTAAAATTTTGATTTTTATAAAATGCTGCAATAATGTATAAATGAACTGTGAGTATTTCTTTAACATAATGATGGCAGAGAGATTTATAGCAGCAGTTCTTGGTATGGTCTACAGACCCCCTGGGGATATTCAAAACCCTTTCTGGCAGTCTACAGGGTTAAATTATTTTCATAATAATACTAAGACATTATTTTCCTTTTCCACTGTTTGGACGTTTGCATTAGTGATAATTGGCTGGCACCTTAGCACACATAGTGGCACTTCATTGTATTAGTAATCACTGTCACTGCCACACGCTTGCAACAGTAAAAGAAAATGCTGGTTTCACTTAAGATGTCCTTGAGAAAGCAGTAAAAGTTACGACTTTTTCTGCAAAGGACTGGATAGTAGATATTTGTATGAAGTCTCTGCAGCCCATGTGTTTTTCCTGTTCTGTGTGGCATGATGGCAGGCCACAGCGAGCATGCTGGAGTGCACCGTGACAGTGGTCCTGTTGAGGAACAGCTCTCAGACCAGTGAGTTGCTCATAGAACTGGCTGCATTAATTGTTTTTTAAATTTTTACTTGAAAAAGTAACTGACAGACTGTGGTTATTCGCATGTAGGCATTTGCAGATGTTTTCTTGAGAATGAACTAGCTATACCCACCATCTCTAGGCAAACACTTGGCAGTATTTGTTGCTTGTGATACATTGAAGCTTTCCTTAGAAATTAGAATTCTGGAAAATTTGCATCTGCCATGGTGAGCTTGCCCGCTTCTCAGCACCTGCAGACGCCTGCTGAGATCTGTAGCCATATCAGTGAGCAGTTTTTTTGATGTATAATGAAGAGTGTCAGCGTTTGAAAGAGCTGCAGAAGTCATGCTTGGGAAAAGATCTGTTCCTAGTGCAAGATAAACTACTGAATTTTAATGTAAGTTGACTGATCTGATTTCTGACTCCACATTGCAGTTAGCAGTAAGAAACCACCACTTGCTGAGTTTTGGTGTAGTACCAAAGAAGTGTATCTCCAACTCTTGGAAAAAGCAGTTAAAATGTGCCCCACTTTTCCAGCTTACATTTGTTTGAGGCTGGATTTTCTTCACATACTTTAACCAGAAGAGCATTTTGTGACAGATTGAATGCAAGAAGCAGGTGTAAGAATCCAGCTACCTTCTATTAAGCTGGACATTAACTGGGTTTAAAGACATGTGAACAATGCCACTTTTTTGTTTATTATTGGAGTTTTGTTGTTGTTGTTGTATTTTTGATTAAGGGTCTTGCTCTGTTGCCCAGGCTGGAGTGCAGTGGCATAATTATGACTCATTGCAGCCTTGACCTCCTGGGCTCAAGGGATCCTCTCATCTCAGCCTCCCAAGCAGCTGGGACTACAGGCATGTGCCACCATGCCTGGCTAATTTTTTTTTTTTTTTTTTTTTTTTTTTTTTTTTGTAGAGACAGGGTCTTATTATGTTGCCCAGGCTGGTTTCAAATTCCTGAGCTCAAGTGATCTTCCCACCTTGGCCTCCCAAAGTGCTAGGATTACAGGCATGACCCATGATGCCACGTTTAAGTGAATAGCAATGAATATATTTCTCAGGTTTAATTTCAGATACGGCAGGTAGTAGGTAGAGTATCTTGGCTTTGGGTCCTGCTGTGGTATTTGCTAATCGGAAAAATTTGGACAAGTCATTCATTACCTGTTAGCGCCTCTGCTGCCTTCTGGAGAAAATAGAGAGGGGGCGAGATCATCTCTGAAGCTTCCAGCTCTGGCGTCTTTGACCTGTTGGCTCTGCATCTGTTTCTCTCATCCTTAGAGAGTCTGAACTGGGGTGAGGGAAGTGAATGAAAACAAAGCTGGTCATGAATTCCATCATCAGCAAGTGAGGATAAACATACAGACAGCTGCTGGCAGACGTGCCAGTGCTGAGATGACGCACCCTTCCAAGTGTGAAGAAGATGGGCTCGAATGCCTGGCCATTGTTTGCCTGTTTAATATGACCGCCACCATCTAGTTTCTCCACACAAGAGGCATTTATGGGGAATGGGAACGGTCTTCCTTTGTATCTTGAATGGTGAATGGACATTGATTTAATGCTTAGCTCAGACTTTCTGGGGCTAAGAAATAGTTCTCAAAGTGAAGATGACTTGGCCCATTTTAGGACTCAAGCCACATGTTACACCCAGCCAAGGTCAGTAGCCTTGACAGGTGGAATTGGTCTTGCACAAATTGTCCATAAAGTCCCCAGTAGCACTGGAGGTTTTCTACAGGACAGACTATTCTCACCACTGTCCTTTTGTGCAGAAATCAGGATAGATGTAGTCTAGTACTTAACTGTTCCATTTATACTCATTATTGTTTAATTACATGCTTTCTAATCAGTGAAACGTAGGTAAATTATGATGATTCTCCTATTTATTAAGTACCATGCAGTAAATAAAGCACATTTAAAGTGTTTTTAAAGAGATATAATATCCGTAAATCTAGTTTTGCAAAATCTGTCCAACCAGACTGACATAAAAGCAGTTATGGATATCAATGTGTTTGTTGGGAAGATACTAAATTTCCGTAAAAACCTATCCTATGTCCACATGTAATTTCAAGTATAGTCAGCAAAGCGATAAGCACGTCACAGAAACCCTGAAATAAAATAGATGCCCTAGAATACAACTTGGCTTTTACTTTATAAATGAGTATTAATCTAAACCAAATGTGGCAAGGTCACATTTTTGAGAAAGGAATGTAGATCATAATACTAAAAATACTTATTAAAAATATGCATGTAATGAATTTATGGCTGCAGGAATCTTTTCAATCTAGTACCTCATTCAAGTCTTTATAGGAGATGTCAGTTAGCACTAAAGTTTATTTGCACGTTTTCTAGCCAGACATTCCTGTAAAACTTAAGAGAGATGAGATGTGACAAGGAAGCAGTGTTCAAAATATGGTCGCCTGCCAGTGTGATCAATATTCCACGATGAAATTTTTGGCTTTTATAGAAGCTGGCAGCCAGTTAATGAATCTTTTCAAGGTTCTTCGGAGAATCCTCTTTGCGTGTACCTGACTAAGGGTGAAACAGCAGTAATATATTTTGAAAAGAGGAAAGTAAAAGATACTCATGGAGAGTGTCTTAGGAAAAGTGGTATGTTTAGGAACTTTAATCATGGTGAACAGTTGAAACATATGTTCCTGAAAGCCTGTTTTGAAATGAGATATACAGATTATATAATACAAGGAAAATACTCCAAAGTTTCCCTAAAACTCTCTTCTTGTCGCTCTCAGGAGTCCATCAGGAAGCAGTAGTGAGGATGAAGAGCATAGAAAGCAGGGTTGGCACAGCGAGGGTGGAGAGGGGAGAGCGTAGAACGCGGGGTTGGCGTGGTGACGGTGGAGAGGGGGAGAGCGTAGAACGCGGGGTTGGTGTGGTGAGGGTGGAGAGGGGGAGAACGTAGAAAGCAGGGTTGGCATGCTGAGGGTGGAGAGGAGGAGAGCGTCGAACACAGGGTTGGTGTGGTGAGGGTGGAGTGTGGGTGGATGCGCAGATGGGAGGTGGTCCTCTTGGCCACCCTCTCCTGTGAGTCCCGGGAGGTTATTCGGAAATAGCTCCCCTCGACTCTCTCCTGGTTTCAGTGTAACAAGTGGCCTGTGGCCTCTTACTTCATTTCCACTTCTGCCTTTGGCCTAATGTGGAAAGACACCAAGTGGAAGACAGAGGCCTCGTGTTTAGTTGTGACCCCACACCCTGCCTTCTTGAGGGCCAGGCAGAGTTGTCCTCACTGGGCCAGGTCCCTCTCTGTAGGGTGAGGGGTGACTAGCTGCTGGCTGAGGCCTCCTCCACCTGGGACATTCTGTGTGCCTGTGACCCCTCATCACTGTGCTCCCAAGTCCTGCCAGTGAGCCTGTCAGAGGCATCCTGCAGTGGCTCTTCCCAGCACACAAGCAGGAGTGGAGCCACCCAGGGCCTCTGTTCTGACCCTATGTCCCTGCTGCAGCAGGGTGAGTGCAGGCCACATGCTCGAAACCAAAGATGCCGGGGAAGGAGAAAGACTCAGTGTGGCCAGGGCACAGGGGAGGGGGTGGTCCCCGTGGCCGGGCCTTATTCATCCATCCATTTACTGCCTCTCACTGACAGAAAGCACACATAGCACTGTTTCCCCAAAAGCCCTCCAATGAGGCATTTAATTAGAAAACCTTAAATATGTATTTTTAAAAATCAAAATCGATTACTACAGAACTCTTAAATGTTGAAGTTTTGCTGTGCCTTTCCTTCTTGTATGTTCTCTTCTTATTCATTGTCTTTTCCTACATATACTTTTATGTATTTTAAGTTATATTCTTAGGAGCAAAGGAAAAAGTTGATAAATTACAATTCAAAGAGTATGTCCAGGCAGCAAGCCGTGCATGGCGTCCCTCCCCAGCAGGGGGCGCACGCACGCTCTGTGCGGAGCCTTTTCCGCGGCCCAGGCTGCTGAAGCCCAGCCCGGAACCCCAAGCCCTGTCCTCCCGCGGCTACGCTGCCAGAGGTACGCCAAAGAGGCCGACCTCACTCACCCGTGTTTACGCTGTGTTTTCTTCAGCTGGTGATCATAGAAACGCAGCATTCTCCGAAATACCCCCACTCGCAGGAAATGCTGTCAGGGGGTCTCTTCCCTGGGAGTTTCCATTGTTAGTCCTGACCCGTGGCTTCGGAAGCTGCCGAGCCTCTAGGCACCTGCACCTGCGGACCCCTGCGTGTGCTGGTGTGGTCCCCACACTTCTGAGGCCGACCCTCCAGTGGGGAGAGCAGGCAGGACACGGATGCGGGGTGGTGGCCCCGGACCCAGAGGGGAGGGAAGGGTGCTGTGGGGCTGCCCGAGCCGGGCGCCTCCCTGAGGGGCAGCACCATGCGGAGACCCAGGTACAAGGGGTGTCTGCAGAGGACTTTGGCAGGCAGAGGGGCTGGGGGAGCAGAGAGAGCCAGGGGAGCCCCAGAATACCGAGGAGACTGACCCAGCGCTGGAAGCCACGGCACAAGGACTGAGTAGAGACCCAGTCCCTGGGAGCCCCTCAGCCCTGGGCAGCACCCTGTGACTTCAGAAGCTTCTGAGGGTGTTGGGCGGAGGCTGGCGTGGCCGGCCTGCCCTCCTTAAAGGGGAGTGAGCAGTTCTGTCACTGCAGGTTCCACAATGTTGGGTCTTGCCTTTGGCCACTAAATGGGCAGGTCTTTCCCATGCCAAGCAATTCTCTAGATTTCTGCGGGCACCAGTGGGGTGTCCTAACACATGAACTCAACCCTCAGTGGTCTTCCAGGAGGCAGCATCAGGTCCCCCAGTTAAGGGCCCAGTCCACAGAGCCGACTCCACTTCAGATGCCAGCCCCAGGTCCAGATTGCCACCTGTGCTTCTGACCAACGGGATGTGAGCTGGAGGTTCCCACGACCCCTCCCCAAGAGTTCAGTCATTGCTAGATTCTCACAGAGCTCAGGAAGAGCTTGCTTACCGGATTACTAGTGAAAAGATACAGCTCAGAAGCAGTGGAGGAAGAGGTGGACCAGGCAAGGCGTATGGAGTGCAGCGCTCCTGTGCCCTCGCTGGGTGCACCACGCTTCTGACAGCGCCACATGCTCACAGCTCAGAAGCTCTGGGAACCTTGTCCTTTTGGGTGTTTATGGAAAGTTCCAGCCCTAATCACGGGGTTGATTTCCCTGGCAACCAGCCTTCATTGTACTCTTCATGTAGGAAATTCCAGGAGTTTTAGGAGCCCTGACCAGGAACTTGGGACAAAGACCATAATATGTATTTATTATGCCACAGTATCACACCTTCTAAAGGATTTCTCTGGCCACTGTCAGCAGGTCTCAGAAGTTGAGGGAATTTCAGGGAAGAGGTGAAAATGAGTTGTGTGGGGTGGCAGTGGTGCTGCATGAGTACTAAGAACTCCATAAACGTTTGTTGAATAATTGTTCTAGAGAGCTTATAGAACAGGGGTCCACAAACTTTTTCCAAAAAAGGCTGAACAGCAACTTTCAGCTTTTTTTTTTTTTTTGAGATGAAGTTTCGCTCGTATTGCCCGGGCTGGAATGCAGTGGTGTGATCTCAGCTCACTGCAACCTCCACCTCCCGGGTTCAAGCGATTCTCCTGCCTCAGCCACCTGAGTAGCTGGGATTACAGGCATGTGCCACCATGCCCAGCTGATTTTATATTTTTAGTAGAGATGGGGTTTCTCCATGTTGGTCAGGCTGGTCTTGAACTCCCGACCTCAGGTAATCCGCCTCCCAGAGTGCTGGGATTATAGGCGTGAGTCACCATGCTGCCTGGCCTAACTTTTAGCTTTGCAGCCCATGTTATCCTCTTGGAAGTAACACACTTGTGAAAGAAGCATGCGTTCCAATAAAACTTTATTACCAACTCAGGCTGTGAGAGGAGCTGGCCACTGTGAGAGACGGATGATGACCGAAATGCTTGCCATTTCTGAATACCTGTTCCTTGCAGGCTTTGCCGCGTGTACCTAGCGTTGGTTATCGGTGATCTGTGTCGCCATTCTGCAGATTATGTATGTGCCCTCCTAATCTCATAGGACAGTCCCTCCAGCACATCCTCTCATTTCCCCTGAGGTTCGGTCTAGTATTTCTTCTCTGCCCCGTGACTGCTGACATAGCGTTGGGCGTAGAGTCAGAACTCACTGAAGACCTGACTGACGGAGTCAAAGGTGGTCAGGTTATGGATTTTAACGCATTTCCTTTCTTTCAGTTTCATGAACAGGCGTGTTCTATCTGCTAACCCGTATCTGGGAGGCACCTCCAACGGCTATGCCCACCCCAGCGGGACGGCGCTTCATTACGACGACGTCCCGTGCGTCAACAGCTCGGTGAGTACCCTTTTGCTGGAGCCATGGTTTTGTTAGGAGGGAGGCTGTGAAAATGCTGTGCCTCCGTTCCCCTGGTTTCAGTGTATGAGGTCTGCTGTTTAATGCTCTGAGGCAAGCAGGAGACTCCATGTCATCTCTCTGCTCCTGATTTCTGACGTGCTGTTCATCTGAAGCTGCATTTGAACCAGTGGATCGTTTGAGACTAGTAGACAGTTTGTCATTTAATTTCACTGTCATTTTTCTGTTGGTGTTGAGGTAGTGTCCCAATCTGTGGCCCAGGCTGGAGTGCAGTGGTGCAGTCAAGACTGTAGCTCAACCTCCCCAGCTCAATGGATCCTCCCACCTTGGCCTCCCAAGTAGCTGGGAGCGTAGGTACACGCCACCACAGCACACTCATTTGTTTGTTTTTAGTAGGGATGGGATCTCCCTATATTGGCCAGGCCAGTCTTGAACTCCTGGGCTCAAGTGATTCTCTCACCTAAGACTTTCAATGTGTTAGGGTTACCGACGTGAGCCACCATGCCCGGCCTAATGTCACTCCCATTAATTAAACGTGTCAGCCCACTAAAATACTGACTAAAGGATAGCATATTAGAGTGATACTTGGGTAACTTGTTAAATCAAACCTAGCACAATATAAGTTGTCAATGAGTAGCTATTTCCCGATAGGATTAAAATACTGAGAAATCCCCTCAGGAAGGAAACGATGCTGTAGAGGAATGACCACATTACAAGCTCGCAGCTTCCCTGGGGCTGGATTTGGAGGAGCAGGCTCCTGGCTCCCGGCACAGCGCCGTCTGTAGATCCACAGCTCTATGCAGCTGGCGTTTAGGCGCGGCTTTCTCTGTTCCGCTGGTCTCCAGGGTCTGCTCGGCCTTCGGAGTTGTAGAGTTTGCTCCAGGTGTGTTGTGTGGCGTGTGTCGCCAGCAGGCCTGTCAGCAGGTGCTTGTCTCACAGCTGTGTACTGAGCATCCTCTCTGGTCCAGGCACGGTGCCCAGCCCTGGGCATTCAGAGGGGAGGCCTTCACAGTTAGCAGATGGATGAAGGAGGCTTGTGAGAAACCAGTATGCCATGCATCTCCCAGTACTGGGTGGGTTTGAAATTGGCATCTATGTTAAGATCATTTTCAAAGGTAGACACAAAGTATATTTATTGTTATTTTTTCCAGCCTTGGAAGGTATTTCAGACTTTTTTCTTACTATTTTGATTCTCCAGTCGTTTCTCCAGTATTCTGGTGAATGTCCTCAGTCAGCCCCGGCATTGTAAATTCTGTAGCTGCCCACAGCAGGAACCAGGTGACAACGGCCTCCTTGAGGGAGGAGTGGGGCTGAGGACCCCCAGTGCTCAGGAGCATGAACAGACTGAAGGCTGGTTCCGTGGCTGGGGTCAGAAGCGGCTGGCCCGTTCCTCAAGAGCCCTGATGGATGCAGTGTGTCCATGGGGCCCAGTCACCTTCCCACTGGTTGCCCCTCCTGCCCCTCCTGTCCCTCCTGCCCTGGGGTTCCTGTGGCGGAGGCCGCCCTTTCTGGTTCTAAAGAGGGATCTTCTCATCACTTGGTCCGCCCCCTTCCCTCCTCGGTCCTCTCTCCCTTGCCTTATTGGCGGGGTGTCTCCTAGTGGCCAGACTCTCTGCCAGGAGTTGAAGAATTGGCGAAGCTATTGTCTTTGTCCTGAAATGGCCTCTGAGTCTTGTGGGAGTGAGTGGACCTGGGAGGAAGCAGACATAGGAGCAGGGAGAGCTACCTGAGGGCAGGGCAGGGCCCGCATGTAGGTCCCATGTTAGGACAGGCAGCACAGGGCAAACAGAGTCTCTTTCGGATCTCATCCTAGCTGCAAAGTATATCCAGTAGAGCCCCCATCCTAGGCGGAGAGGTATCAGGGCCCATCAGTCTCCTTCCCCTCAGCCAGTCCTCCCCGGAGTGTCTCCGGGTCACCATGGTGCTCCACCCCTGCACAGGGGCTAGTGCAAGTTTTTCCCACTAAGACGGACCCACGGCGGCCTGGGGAGCAGGTTCTCAGGCAAGTTCCTGCCCTGGATTCTGGCCCTGAGCCGTTTTCTAGGTGGGACCCGCTCTTCTGCCTCCATTTGCCCTGTGTCACCCCAGTGTCTCTTGACAGCACAGGCTTATCCCTGGGTTTAGATGCCAGTTACCACACTCATCTACATCCTGAGAACCATCCACTTCTCTGAGCCTGTGTCTAGCCCATCCCACCCAAAGACCCTTTCATACGCCTTTTCCTCCAGGGTGTTTCTCCACGTGCACCCCTTACACACGAACCTGTGACTGAGCCGGATGCCGTTGAGACCCTGTAGAACCACACATGGGATCATCTGGCTTCACCCAGCCCATTTCATGCAGACTTTCATGACATTGTACAGGCCACCCACAGGAGTGAGTGTTCTTTAGGTTATTGGCAGCTTAATCTGCAGTAGAAACAAAGGCCTGCCATTCCTTCCTTGTGTGTGTGTATTGCTGGACTGGCGGTAGGACGTAACACACTGTACATGTGTGTGGCTTCCTTCCTCTGCTCAGCCCCTTCCTGAAACTCTTTTCTGTGTGTTCAGCTCTGTTACCAGCTTATCTCTCCTTGGAGGGCCTCCGTTTTAGGTTTTTAAAGTTCACATTTATAGCTGGGTGTGGTGGCTCACGCCTGTGATCCCAGCACTTTGGGAGGCAGAGGTGGGCGGATCCCTTGAGGCCAGGAGTTCGAGACCAGCCTGGCAAACATGGCAAAACCTCGTCTCTAAAAATATAAGAATTAGCTGGACATGGTGGTGGGCATCTGTAATCCTAGATACTCAGGAAGCTGAGGCAGGAGAATCACTTGAGCCTGGGAGGCGGAAGGTGCAGTGAACTGAGATCGTGCCACTGCACTCTAGCCTGGGCAGCAGAGCAAGACTCCATCTCAAACAAAGTTCATATTTATGACTTAATAGCTGGCACCGTAGCACTGTTTCAGCTTAAATGATGTTTACTTCACTGTTCCCCGGTGCTTAGACTAAGATGAAAGTATGCACACTCACACTTTAAACTAGAAACTTCTGTGAGGCCTCTGTAGGTGTTCTTCTCCGTCTTCCATTTGACTTAATCTTTGGTGTTTTAGGAAAATGATAGTCTCGTCTAGACCGTTTTAATAACTCTGGACAAATATATGCTGGGTTGTCATTATGAAACTCTCACATCCAAGTTTATCTGCAGGGACCGTTATTTTTAGATCACAAAAATAGACACATTGAAGTGATTGCGGAGGAATACAGATGCTCCTACTGTGGAATTTTCAGTCTTTGCTATTTTTATAACAAAAGGTTGTAATTACCGTCTGGCGGGAAGGACTATGCCGGAAGACTATAAAAACAGGGTAAAAGAACATAATAGAGGAATTCATATCGCCTTTCTTGCAATGCCAGGCAATTTATGAAGACCTTTAAAGCTGAAAAGGCCTTGGCTGTGGTTTTCAGTTTTTGGGTTGAGTTAATACTTTAATGTCCGTGTTCTCAGATTCCTCTTTCCCATGAAGTGGCATGTAGCTATTTTAGTCCGTTGTTAGAGATTTTCTGCTAAAATAATACCGTTCTATCAATTAGATTTGGAAGCATCTAGTGTTCTATGAGGATTTGATGTCTCTTTTCACAGGTGTTTTGGTTGTGGCACTATCTTCAAGTATACAGAGCAGGGGACAGAGGGGTGTGTGTTGACAGATCCCATAGGACTTAGGTCACTGACTCCAGCACAGGGACTTGGAGGAGCCTGCAGGTGGTCTGCTGTCCCCAGAAGGAGCCCGAGGCTTAGAGGCAGCACCGTGTGGGGATGAGCGCGGTCCTTCCCTCCGCTCTGCCACTCACCAGCTCCAGGCTTCCATTTCTTCCATCTCTGCTTCCATTTTCTCCTTTTCCCAGATGACTGTGAGATGAAGTCAGCGTCCAGGGCAAGGGCAGTGCTGTGGAAAGCATCGAGTGCTCTGCTTGGACCTCAGTGCCTTCGTGCACAGCCAGAGCACCAGGCCCCTGGGCCCATCTCCTTTCCGCCCCTCACATTCACAGCCTGCGCTAGGGCCTTCTCTAAGGAAGGAAATACCAGATAACGTTTCTTTTTCTTCTTTAAAAGACAGGACCAAACAAAAAGGTCACATTCCCATTCTGGGAATGGTCTAAGGAAAAAAATATTTCCATAAGGCTTTAGAAGTCAAGTTCTTTGGAATCAGTCTGCATGCTTGCGTTGGGTGTGTGTACGTGTGGTGTTGGGGGGTGCATGCCTTACTGATAACAGCTGCAGTCTGTGCAGAACGGTGTTGGGTGCTGATGCCATGCTAAGTGCTGTGCTATTAATAAATGACATCTCACTACGCTGAAAGTTGCTGTCCTGTGTCCAGCTCACTAACCACAAAGCTGTGTGTATTGCAGTGGGAACCGGAAGATGGCTTTCCTGCTTCCTGCAGCAGCGGCTTGGGAGAAGAGGTGCTTTATGATAACGCAGGCCTGTACGATAACTTACCGTCTCCGGAGATCTTTGCCCGCTACTCTCCTGCTGACAGAAAGGCCTCTAGGCTGTCTGCTGCCAAGCTGTCCTCTAACCATTACAAATACCCTGCCTCCGCTCAGTCTCTCACTAATACCTCTTCTGTGGGGAGGGCGTCTCTCGGGCTCAACTCACAGGTACAGCATCTTCCTCTGTAAGATTCTAGAGCCACCTTTAAGTCACATTGCTCCAGCAGTTCTGCAACTTGTAGTAAATGGGACTCAGCAAAGGCAAAGCGCCATTTTTTTTCCCTCAACTAGAATATAATTTGCAGCCTGACTACTGGTGAACTGATGAGCTGTTTCTGACGGCTCATGGTTTGTCTAAGCACTGTTTCTTTGCCCACATCCTGGCTTGCTTTCTGTTCTTGGAAAATTCCCCAGTGAATTTTGTGAATTATGTCAACTAAAGGCAGAGAATTTAAAAGAAATGGGTAATAAAACTTTCCAGAAGATTCTTGAACTGCAAAGTTCTTTAATATGTTTCCATTACACATAATGAGGAAGGGTTGACTCCATGTAGTCATGGCTTTTTATCTTTAAACATGAAATAGGATTATTCAGAGTACGGTAGGGGTTTTCCATGATAAGTTTAGAGGTATATATACTCTTAAAAATTAGATGATGATAATAAGGGCATTTGATGACCACTGAACAATAATAACCTTGATGTTGAACTGTGGTCATTGCACACCCTGTGTTTATGGCAAACAGTAACATTTCAGAGTTATTTTGTGTGGTTAGGCCTGTTTTGTTTTGTTTTGTTTTAAAGAGATGAAGTCTCATTATGTTGCCCAGGCAGGACTTGAATTCCTGGGCTCAAGTGATTCCCCTGCCTTGGCCTCCCAAGTAGCTGGGACAACAGGTGCGTGCTACCATGCCCGGCTTATCACGCATATTTAACTGAAGAATTTGTTATGCTTTGCCTAAAGACTTCAGCCATTATGTAGGAATATGGACATACAGCAAACGGGCATGTTTTAAATATGTGTATTTTTCTCCATTCTTTGGATAATCTTAAGAAAATAATGAACCAGGTAAAATTATGGAATTCTAGATAGTAGTGACTTAGAGCACTAGCTCCCAATAGGTCGGCTTCATCAAACACCAAATGCACAGGTATGTGTTGGTTTTCGATTTTGAATGACAAAATGTTCAGATCCTGTCCCTGGAGATTCCCATTTGGTGCGTCTGAGGGGCCCAGAGCTAAGTAAAGCTGGGCCCCGGGGGCTTGGGAACCATTGGCCTCAGGGATTCTTACGAGGACTTATGCCAAAAAGTGGGCAGGTTTTGTGTTGTATTTATTAAGTAAATGTGTATCTGTGTTTCTGCCTGTCTTTTTATTGGCATTAGAGCTGCCTTTGGTAAAAACCTGCAACACAGCTTTCCATCCTGTGCACTTGGATGGTCCCCACATTAGTTGGGAATCATTTGATGTGTGGTTCCCGTGTGGAGTTTTTGTTACTTTTGTTCCCTTTTGTTTTGTTTTCGTTGAAGTAGGAAACACTTTTGCAGGTTAAATTACATGGCCTCTGTGTTTCCTGTCCTCCTTTGGTTATTTTAATGGGAACCTATTGTTTAAGCACTTACACGTCCTCCCTCCTGTGCTGCAGGTCATCTGACCATTTCAGGAACCCTGTGGGGAGGGGTCGCTACCTTTACCTTTTTAAATAATCAAGTCGGGGCTCAGAAAGTTTAAGTAACTTGCTTGACAGCTCCAAATGATGGAGCCAGAATTTGGAGCTAGATCTCTCTGCCTCCCAAAAGTTGAGGCCTGCAACAGAAGGAAACATAGCATCATGGAAAAAAGCATAGGCGTGGGTGCTGGAGTGCGTCTTTGCCATCACAATGAAAAATTACACAACTAAGCTGCATGGAAGGTCATGCCAGCAAAATGCAGAAGTCGCTGGCCTGTAGCAGTCCCCAGAGTAGACACGGTCTCACTTTTTCAGAAACCTGCGGTCAGTGCGAGCTCAGTTTCCATGTGACTGCCGCGTGTGCTCTGCTTCCCTTGCCCGTTAGGACGTCACTCGCTGTAAAAGCACTTGCAGCAGCACAGCTCTAACGCAGGGTCCTGTTCCTCTCCTGAGGGCATCGCACTGAAATAAAGGCTGTTTAGCATCGGAAACACAAACTGCTCACCTCAGCCGGCACCAGCTTGGGTAGTGTTTGTGATTTGCCAGTAGAAAGCCGTCCCTTCTGCGGCGTTCCAGCGGAACACATCCTACGGACCCCATTGGCTTTGGCCTCGGCCACACCTCCTTAGCCATTCCCCATAATCCCAGCAGCCGTGTTTGGAAACCATCTTGGTTTTCTTTCACCTTTATTTTTTTCTCTGTCTATGCTAGTTTCTATAATACTTAGAGTCAGAGACTGAAAGAAATGACTGCAGAAAAAAAAGACACAAGATTTTTCAACTGTGTGTTAATTTTTTATGTTCTTATATGTTCATTTCAACAGCTCAAGGGTAAAAAGCCCCCAGTGGCATCTAATGGGGTCACAGGAAAAGGGAAGACTCTGAGCAGTCAGCCAAAAAAAGTGGATCCTGTGGCTGGCGTGAAAAGGACGGCTTCGAGTAAGTATGCCATCCGACGTCTTGCCTTCTGGCTGTAAGTGTACTTGGTAGAGCTGGACCTGTCTGAGCCTGCCCACCAGTAAGTGCCAGCTTGGGGCGCAGCTGGAGAAGTGGAGCTGTGGGCACCGCCATCCTTCCTCATCGGCCGCATGGAAGGACAGTGGCGATCGCCACCCAGCTTTTCTGACTGTGCTTGTAAATGGAAGCCCAGAACTGGTTTGCCGCCTGTGGGATCGACTCAGCATTTTAAAATGGGAGGCAGTTGTGAGTGCAGGTTGCTTGCAGCTCCAGGTGGCCCTGGATGCTGGGTCAGGAGACCTTGGCTCATGTCCCTGATCTGTGGTTGACAAGCCCTGCAAACTCTAAACTCAGCCTCTTTATCTGCCAGGTGTGGACAGATGGCTCCTGTGGTTGGTGCAGTGGAATGAGTGAGGTCATACGTGGGCCTCAGCACTAGAGCAGGACATGATTAGTCCTGCGGCGCCTTGTGGTCTACAGCAAGCCATTCTTATCCCATCTGCTTTACTTCCCACAGCCACTCTGTAAGCGGAGGCATTGTCCTCTGCCTCATCATACACATGAGAAAAGAATCACCAAGAGGGTAAGCAGCTACTCCGAGGCCTCACAGCTGGTAAATCACAGAGCCACAGTGGGTGGCAGGCTTTCACACTCCACGTGCGGCCGGAAATAGACTGGGCAGACAAGCTTCAAGACACCAGGGACTCAGCCTGCCTGCACCCAGCACCCTCTCCCCTTCCCTGCAGGGATCCATGCAGGGTGATACTGTCATCTCTGAAGTGTTGTTTGCACTGGTGCTCATTATGTGGGATGTCTCATCAGGGAGTCAGCCAGGCAGCACTTCTTCACTCCAGGGACTCAAAGACACAGTAAAGTAGTTGGCATCGAGCGTCTTCGGTCCAGCAGACCCACACGTGCAGATGAGCATGTGGAAGGGCCGCAGCATGCGGTTCTGCAGGTCGGGGGCCCCTGAAGCCATCTGGGCCTGTCCAGGAAGGTTTCCCAGAGGAAGAAGGTGGCAGTTAGATGCAGATGTTGAGTTTGATGTGGTTACGTGCCACTGCCACTTGGGATTTGTACCTGAGCTTTTCAAATCTGGATCAGTGCAACTGGTAGACCAGTCTCTGTGCTAATGAAGATGAGGCTGGCTAGCCCCGTTGGTAACCCCACACCAGCTGTAGAAGAGAGGGGCTCCGATACCGACACGTGCTGACATCCGTTTGCACTGTGGTTTCAGTTTTGGAGTCAGAGCATCCACATAGAGGAATTGAGAGGCTGGCAGTGTCCTTGGCTACGTTCATGAACAAGCCTTGGAATTACCCAGCAGGACCAGGGTGCATCTGCCCCGAGGAAGGGTATACATTCCTGACAGAAGTCTGTCTCCACCTCTGTTCTACCCACACACATGTTCACCACTGCCCCGAGGAAGTGTGTACGTTCCTGATGGAAGCCTGCCTCCACCTCTGTTCTACCCACGCACATACATGTTCACCAGATAGGTTGGAACCAGTTGGGCCAAATCCTTCTGCCACCATTTGTTCAGTGTACTGACTTCCTTTGACCTTATCTCTGGCAGATCTTATTTCCCACTGTATCGGGTGTGTTTACTTTCACCTCTTTTAGTTTTGTTTCTTTGGGGAGGGGTAGTGGGGAGAGGAGCAGCTCACACCTGGAGAGCTTCGTTAAAGCAGAATCTGAATCCCATGGCGTCTCAGTCGCCATGGCACTTCTCTGTCAGTACCTGTGCTGACCTTATTTCCTAGACGATTTATTCCTTTATTTTATGAGACCTTCTGTAGGGAGTTTTTATTAACTTTGGTGACATCTAATGGTGACAAAAGAGAAGAATAATGGCATTCTGTGTTTTTGCTGAATCCAGCCAGTTGCATTATACATTAGATGAGATTTATTACATGGGACCAAAAGATTGGAAATTTATAGGTTATTGCATTGAGTTCGTTTGGGGAAACAGGTTAGTTTAGAAATAAGTGAGCAGAGTTTGGACTTGGCCTTGTTTGCAAAATATGTTATTACCTTGGCTGCTTTTGTTTCAGGTTGTTGAATGGTTAGCCTGTCCTCAGGCTGCTGACCCTTTTGCTGCCATTCTGTGTGTTTCTTTTGGGTAGGGGAAAATTGACAGGGGTGATCGCTTTTTACGCCTTCATAAATGCAGTGTTTCATGGAAATCATGATGGCTCACATGGCAAGTATTGGCAAATCCAGCATTTAGGACAGGTGCTAGAAATGGCTCCCTGCTGTCCCTGAGTGGACAGGGCTCTGGGAATCACTTATTGCTGATATGGTAAGACTTGCCAGTGAATGTCCACTACATCAGGCATCATGTCATTTTGTTAGATTTTTTTCAGATACGTGTTTCTCATTTAAAACACACACACATCTCATTTAAAACATGCACATGCGCGCACACACACACATAGGGTTCCTTCTCGTGTCTGTTTTAGAGAGGGTGAAGCTGAGCTTTTCCAGAGGTTGCTTGCGGAGTCATGTAGCAAGGGAGGGTGGAGTGTGGGTTTATAGCCACCTCTCTCAGCCCAGTGTTTTTATTCTTAACCATTATGCCACCCCTGTGGCTCCTACCTGTAGTAGTTTCTAGCCAAGCTAGGTAGTCACACACGTGGGGTGTGCAGTCGTGAAGGCCTAGGAGTTGTCCTCAGGTGTGAGTGAGTGTTAGAAGTGACTGGGAGATCACTGAGGTTCTGACAGTGGTGATCCTCCATCCAAGTTTTGTCAGAACCTTCATCTCCTCCATGGATTCTTCCAAAGAGCTGTGGTCCTAAGTTACTGTTATCAAAAGGCCAACATAAGAGGAGGAAGAGAGCGTGGGGTTAGGTTCTGAAAGCTTTTTCACTGGTGCTGTGCTGTCGCCACATCTGTAAATGTCCCCTACAGCCAGTTTCCTCTTCATTTATTCATTTTATGAAAGAAGCATTTATGTATTACCCATTTTTGCATTTGTTCTAAGTGCTTTATAAATATTTAATCCTCATAACTGCCCAGTGAATTACCTGCTCTTACTGTCCCTATTTCACAGCTGAGGGAAACTGAGGCACAGAGGAATTCATGCCCTGTTCAGGTCATGCAGCTACAAGTGCAAGCTGGGACTCCTTCCTAGATGGTCAGGCTCCAGGTCCTGCCCCTGGTTGCCTCTTCATGGATCCATCGTTCATTTATTCACTAAACAAACGTGTATTATATCAGACTCCATGCCGATCTCAGTGCTGGGGGTGTAGCAGCAACTGAGCGCCAGTCAGACGCCATGGCCAGAAGGAACAGACACTGTGGTATTGTGGAAGTGTTTTGAAGAGTGTAGAGAGGGAAGCAAATGTAAGACATGATTTTTGATAGTGATAGACTCCTGTCTCCTCCGATTATAGAATGTTCGCTCTCCACGTTGTCACAGATTAATTATAAGTCATGTTCCTCAAAGGGAAGTGAATTAAAGGAATGTCCTAATATTCTGTTTTTGTTTTTAAAAATTTGATTCAAAGGCTATTGAAGAATTTGAACTAGCCAACTTTTCTGCTTAGTTGAAACCACCCCTGTCCTTTTTCTTATTGAATTAGCAAAATAACTGGCTTTGTGTTTGTTTACTGAGTTGGCTGATTAAACAGGCTTTTTGAGTTACCCCATTATCTCCTTGAATAAACCTACTTTTTTTTTTTTTTTTTTTGGCATGGGGTCTCAGTGTCACCCAGGCTGGAGCACATGGCAGAATCACAGCTCACTGTAGCTTCGAATTCCCAGGCTCAAGTAATTCTCCCTCCTCAGCCTCCTGAATAGCTGGGACTACAGGCATGTGCCATCATGCCCGGCTAATTTTTGTATTTTTTTGTAGAGACGGACCTTGCCATGTTTCCCAGGCTAGTAAACCTAATTTTTAATTGCTATTTTTTTTTCTTCCCAAGATGCTGCCCAGTACAAGTACGGCAAGAACCGGGTAGAAGCAGATGCCAAGCGGCTACAGACCAAAGAAGAGGAGCTGCTGAAGAGGAAGGAAGCCCTGCGGAACAGGCTGGCCCAGCTCCGCAGAGAAAGAAAAGACCTCCGAGCCGCCATGGACACTGGCGCCGGTAGGGAGGGTTTGGGGTCAGGTGACTGCCCCGGGCGTGTTCGTATGAGAGACTGCACATTTCATTCTGCTCAGGACCTGACCCATACGCTGCTCAGTGAGGGAGCGGAGGTGCTGGGGGACCTGCTCTAGCTTCTGGCACTGACAGCAGAGATTGTCTGGAGGACGGCCCCTGTCTCCACAGGGCTTGGTAGATTTGGTCACTGTGTAGGAGGGATCTGCTGGATTTCTCCACAGGAGGGTAGCCCACAGGGGTGAGTCATTTTCAGAAGTCCAGGAAAGGCAAGATGGCGCTACATGGGTAGAAGAAGCCCTTCATTTCTTGAGAAGGGACAGGCGAGAGCAAGGCAGTGTCTGTCTTGGAATGCATCGGGGAAGAGGCCAGGCTGGTGGAATACAGACACCAGAGAGGGACTGAGGGTAAGGGCGCATTCCCAGGAACTGAGTCTGGAGCCAGAGTGGCACCCCTGGACCAGGCGTGTGCATTCCTGCTGGCGGGAGCTAGTGCTCAGCTCCTGACCCTGGGGCAGCACGGCTTCCATAGGCATGGCCTCCCTTCCAGCCTGGTGCTCAGACTGTGGAACACCGGCTCCTTAGATTGAGATTGTACTAGCCGGGCTTGGACGGGGTCTTCAGATGCCGCAGAGGCCTGCACGGTCCAGAGAGGAAGCTGCAGCTTTCCTGGGTCCGGCTGTGCGGGGAGGAGCTGACGCACACCCAGCCAGCGATTGGCAGCTCCAGCCTTTCTGGACTTTGTGCCTCAGTGATTTGATGAAGGGAAATGCTTTTGGAGTTTAGAAGAGGGGAAGGCAGGTGTCAGCAGAGCAGGTCAGGTTGACCCTGCAGGAGGAGCCAGGATGTGGCCTGCAGCCTGAGGCTGACCCAGGAGGAGGCTAGGCCAGAAAATGGGGCAGGGCATTGAGTTTAACAAGACAGAAGTAGCATTTCTCCCTTGTGTTCCAAGCTTGCAGGATAACGAAGATGCAGGAGGACGGAGGTGCTTTTGGCTTTGAAAAAGAGAACCTCGCCTGCTGGCCAGCACTGGCCCAGGCCCTGGGTACCAGTCTGTTCACTCCTGGGACTGGTGTTCTCATCTGTCCAGTGGGTCCATCTTAGGTGGCTACAGCAAACCTCAAATAAGTAAAGTAAATATGCCTTAAAGAAATGTATGCCCTGTCCAGTAGAGATGCACGCTGTGCCACTACTGTTCATTGCCACCCGGGCATAAGCTGGCAGAAGGATCAGCGGAGCATCAGGGAAGGACGCTGTTCACACTTCCAGGCAGTAGCACCTTTGGGAGTGTGGAGTTTAGGGTCCACGTTTTAGAATGAGTACGCTGGAGAACATTGAGTCCCAGAGCCAGGAGCTGCCAGCCTTGGTGAGAATTAGCATCTCCTGTTTCCTGGGAGGCCAGCTGCAGCAAAGGGTAGTGATTGGGGAAGGACTCTGGTCCCTTAGAGAACTGCCGAATTTAAGTTTTGCCACGAGGACCTAAATCAGGGGAGCTCAACCTAAACATTTTATGGAAGTTCTTTTCGGGGGCCAGGTGCCTTCTCTGTTGTGGGGAGAGTCTGCGTCTCCTGCGGGAGTAACGGCGTTTCTGGGAATTCCAGGCAGGAAGCCGCAGGCAGTCCTGGAGGAGAAGCTGAAGCAGCTGGAGGAAGAGTGCCGGCAGAAGGAGGCGGAGCGCGTCAGCCTGGAGCTGGAGCTGACAGAGGTCAAGGAGAGCCTGAAGAAGGCACTGGCGGGCGGGGTCACCCTGGGGCTGGCCATTGAGCCCAAGTCAGGGACGTCGAGTCCACAGGTATGTGTCCTGCCAGTTCACCTCGGAGGCTGGCTCGGCCTTGCGTGACCAAGGGCCGGTGCGTGCAGCGAGGATGCGGAGGGGCTCTTGGACGTCGCTTGCTTGTGGCCGCTAAGCGTGCCCAGCAGAAGACAGTTCACGTGTTAGCATCAGACACTTGGATCAGCCGGGCCCTGTGTTCCTGACGTGCTGTTTTCTTGTCTCTCGTTGAGGTGTTAAAAGGCGTGGAGACACTGGGTCTGTGTCTTTCCCCTTTGCACAGTCTGTTTAGAACAGATCCGGTCCTCATTTGATGGCAGTTCATGAGATAGCCAGTGCTTATAAACAGTCTAGCGTGTCTGAGAGTTAAGCTAGGGGTTGGGGAAGCAGAAAGGAATGAAGTGGTCTGTGTCCTTTTAGAATCGAGCAGAACAAAGGGGGGTCCTCTTCCAGCATGAGTCATCCCATCAGGGGTTCCTCTTCACTCATTCGGCTGAGATTGCTGAAACTTAGATGTCCTTTCCACTTGGTCATTCTGTTGAGTCTCCTGTCTTGTGAGTTGGATGTCAGCACTTCCATTGAGCGAGGGAGGCATTGGGCCCAGAGAAGTACACATGCCTGTGGAGCAGGCAGAGCAGGCAGCGGCGAGAGACAGCTGGGCCTCAGTCCCTGTTCCGGCCCCAGCCCTGTGGGCGGCCCCACCAGCTGCGTCCTGAACACTCCCACTCTAGGTCTTTCTTTCCAAACCCCTCGGTAAAATGCTGAGCCTGGTTGAACTCACATCCGCCCCTCCACACGAGCCTGGGTCAGGTTTGTGGGGAAGATTTACACATTTCTGGGTTGATGGCAGCCCTGAGTTTCAGTCACCTACTGAACCCTGCCAAGTACCCCCTGCACTGCCTGCTCCTCCTTACTCTTCCCTTCTCCTCCAAGCTCCCCCATCCCCACCCGTTTCCTGTGTCACCCCAGTGATCACCTCCCTCCCACCTGCAGAGCTGAGCAAGCAGTCAGGTCACTGCTCTATCCCCAGACCACAAACGCAGCCACGCGTGCATGGTTCTTTAAGGTGTTGAAGAGGCAGCTGTGTGGCCACAGCTTGAAACCACTTGACTTCCCTAGGCCCCGAATTTTTCATCTATAAGATGGAGAAAGCAACAGGGCCCACTGCAAAGGACTATGTGTGCAGAGGCCCTGGGCACAAGGCCCACAGAAGTGCCTGTGTTCATTCATTCACATCTTCTTGAACGCACATGCATTCATTCATTCATTCCACTCATCCAACAATGGCATGTTTATATCATTATATACAGTACTGTTATATATTACATAAAATCATAGAGAATTCATTCAACAATTATATATTATGTGTAAATTACAATTATATATTTATACGACATGCATACGATTTCATATATAAAGGTGTGTATGTATATACAGATATGCATAGGCTGTGTTTCTTTTTGAACTCCTGGGCTCAAGTGATCCTCCCACCTCCCCTCCTGAGTTGCTCGGGTTACAGGTGGGGGCACCATGCCTGGCCCTGTGCTTCCTGTGTGTGCTGGAAACTATTCTAAGCCCACAGTTGTGACAAGATAGGTGAGAATCCCTGTTTCATGGAGCTTATATTCTCATGAGGGAGGCAAACCAATAAAACACATTGATGTCAGATGCAGACAGATCTGTGGAGCACAGTGAAGCAGGGCTGGGGAGGAGGGGTGCAGGTGGAATTCGAATCCAAGGGTTAGGGGGTGCCTTGGGTGTCCTCAGCCCTTCATCCAGCATAAGTGGGGACAAGAGCGTGGTGGGGCCAGGTGCAGTGATAGTGGCAGTGAGGCTGTGGGCATAGGCTGGCACAGGGCAGGGTCTTCCCCTGCCTCATGGAGCCCTGTGCCCTTCCATCTGTGGTGATCTGGGCAGGAGCACACACAGCCCCCACTGCTCCTTGTCCTTCGTCCTGTGTGAAGGGTTGGGGGCAGGAGTGGTCTGAGGAGCTGTCCCGCCCCTGTCGTCTGGTCCTGTTTGCGTGGAGGGGCTGGGCTTCCTAGGCTCTGGTCCGTGCCTTGATCCCACCCTCCCCTGCCTTCCAGACACCTGGGAGATCCTTCTCCTGTATCTTCAGCTTCTCTGAATGCTTTTTCCAAGCATTTAAGGATTCTCTAGTTGGATCTATCTTTAAAAAAAGAAGGTTCTTCCTGGCCTCCTGCTCCCTCTGGTGACTGTCCCGTTGCCCTGCATTCTTGCCTTTCCTTCAGAGATGAACTTGGGAAGCAGTTGTCCGTGCTGGCCGTGTCGTCTGCCCCCCGCCCCGCAGCGCCTCCGCTTTCTGGGTGTGGCTGTCCAGCGCGCCTGCTTTCGTCATGGTGACCCCGGTGTTCCCATCCAGCAGATACGTTGGTCCTCACTCCCCAGTTCCAGTGTCCTTCGGCGCAGCTGCCCACTCGCTTCCTCAGTGGTGGCCCCACATTCTCCCGACCCCCCATTGCTCGAGCTGCCCTCGGGCCCCTTTTTCAGCTCCTGCCGCGCCTCCCCCCTCCAGTCCACCGTGCTTTGCGACTTCCCTCTCTTTTGAGGGAGGATGTCCTTGGTACCACCCTCTGTCCCAGCATCTGGGGAAGCACTGTGTATCCTTGCTGCCTAGGCTGCGTCCTCGGGAGAGTGGCTTGCTGGGTGGACCCCTCTTGAGATGCAGGTCTCTGGGTCTCCTGCCCCTTTACTCATAGCGTGGCCTGGCCTCTCCCAGACAGAGGTCCTCATCAGCATTCCCTTCTGTTCACTACCACTACCCCGAGCTCCCTCCCCAGCAGCCGGGGACCACCACAGCATAGGTCAGGTTGGCTTCCTGGGGACCGTGGTCAGTAAAGCCCACAGGGGAGCCTGAGCTGCCCATTTTCATGGTCATTGAAACACTGTTCTAAAACACCATTCCGTATAGCCCGAGCAATGTTTTTTGCATAACACATTTTGGCAGGAATCCTAGGAAGCATCTCTTCCTTGGAGACTTCGTTTGAGAGAAGACTCAGTAAACTGCAGTGTTTTTTCCCAGAGAGTAGTTTGGGATCCCATATGGAAGAGCCAGCGATGGGGGCCTCGGCGGCTCAGGACACATGTGGTTCTATTTTCAGCGTCCTTTCGCATATGGAAGCTGCCATAAACACTCAGAAAGCCTCTGTGCTCACGGGCGCCTGCGTGTCTCCCGACAGCCCCGCACAGTGGGAGCCAATGCTGCCCCGACCCCAAGTGCTGGTGCTTTCTGCTTTCTGGGCATCTCTAGGGCACTTGCCCCAGGAAAGCTCTGAAAACCATAAAGCGCTGCACAGAGGGACCGAGACGCAGCAGCTGATGGAAGAGCCCAGCTTTGGATGCAAAAGACTTGGGCAGGAATCCCACCCTCACCGCCCCCAGGCACAGCTGGGAGTCGGAGCACCCCTTGGAGCCTCCACCTGCCCGCTGGAGCCTCCGCCCTCCCGGCCGTGGATGTTGGGCGGCGCTGTGGGGTGACCACCTGGCGGTCCTTGCTGTTGCTGCTGCTGCTGTTTTTGCCCACTTCCAAAACTTACTTCTTCCTGAGATAAATGATTGTCCTGCTGGAGAATACTGGTGGCCTAGAAACCACTCCTCACGCGGGTTTTTCTCTCTCTGTTAAGTCTCCAGTGTTCAGGCATCGGACTCTGGAAAACTCGCCCATCTCCAGCTGTGACACCAGTGACACCGAGGGCCCTGTGCCACTGAACAGTGCGACTGTCCTGAAGAAGAGCCAGGCGGCCCTGGGCAGCTCCCCCTGCCGAGGACACGTGCTGCGGAAGGCCAAGGTGAGCCCTGGCTTCTGGGGGTGCTGGTCCAGGGGTGTCCAGGTGTCCTGTGCAGGCGATTGAGGCTCCCGGGCGTTCTCAGGTGTGAATGAGGAGCCCGTCCATCTTCCCACTCCCTCCACTTGGCGTTCAGCCTTTGGTAGACATTTTGGAATGGACGCTTCTCCAGTCCTCCGCACCCCACAGACCCTCTTTTAGGAAGCGGGTTCTCCAAGGTGAACAGTGACTCGAAGGTGCTGGCCGTTCAGCCTCAGTGCCGCCAGTCAGCTCCAGGCTCGTCTGCAATGCAGGCAGGCCCTGCGCTTCTCTGGACGCGTTTGCTCACTGGTAGGGCGGAGATCGGACCAGGCAACCTCTGCAGTCCTTTTTGGCACTTAGATGTGTGATTCTTTAAAAAAAAACAAAGAAGAGGGCCCAGGCATCAGCTTTTCCCCAGCGCCGTCAGAGCATGAATCTGGCCTCGGAGGGCCTCGGAGGAACCTTGGCTCCCGCCTGTGGCAGCTTCCAGTCCTGTCATGGGATTAGCCACTAACACGTTTTGATGCTAAACTTGAAACCCTCAGAAATTTTAAAACACAATTTCTAGTTGATCAGAGCAAACTGGTCCTGGGTACAGCGAGGGAAAGTGTTGTGTGTGCACGCACAGGGTGTGATGGCAGGAGCTGGGAAGACACATACGCACAGGGTGTGATGGCAGGAGCTGGGAAGACACGTACACACAGGGTGTGATGGCAGGAGCTGGGAAGACACGTATGCACAGGGTGTGATGGCAGGAGCTGGGAAGACACGTACGCACACGGTGTGATGGCAGGAGCTGGGAAGACACAGGAGTGGGGTTCCCCTGCCCCGAGAGGCTGGGATGCGGGGGTCCTCCCTGTACTGGCTCTGTGGGTTCCTCTCATTGCCGAAATTAACTTCCTTTTTTTTGAGGCAGGGCCTCACTCTGGCCCAGGCTGGTACAGTGCTGCCATCACAGCTCACCACAGCCTTGACTTCCTCGGTTCAGGTGATCCTCCCATCTCAGCTTCCCAAGTAGCTGGCTGTACACCGTTATGTCCAGCTAATTTTTTGCATTTTCTGTAGAGATGGGGTTTGGCAATATCGCCCAGGTGAGTATTGAACTCCTGAGCTCAAGCGATCCTCTCCCCTCCCAAAGTGCTGGGATTACAGGTGTGAGCCACCACTCCCAGCCTGGCATTCTTTGCAGCTTTTGGAGCCCATTCCAAGTTAGCTGGGAATAGGTATTTCCTGCAGGGTGGGTGAGTGCCAGATGGGAATATGAGTGCCGCCCACCTGCTCTGCTTTTTGGGGTGCTCACAGGAGGCCCCCTGGGAAATGTTGTCTACACATGCTGCCACATAGGTTTAGCAAATAAGCCCAGGACACATAGTAACATTTCCAAGCCCAGGTCACACTGGTCACAGAGTAAGCGACAGGATGAGAACTGTAGACACTTCTGAACTCAGAACAGGGCAGGACACAGAATCTGCAGGTGAAGCTGTCACTAGAGGCAGGGGCATGAAACCCGGAGCACCCCAGCGCCTGCCCTTGGGCCCCTCTCAGAGCAGAACCACAGTTCCCACGCCCGGAGGTCTCTTGGCACACGGCCTGCCCCGATGAAGGGAAAAGAGACTGGCCTGGAGCTGCACCTGGAGGTGGTTCTGAGCCGGGAAGCCCTGGGGCGTGGGACTGGAAGCCGGCTCACTTTCCAGAGCCCTCTCTCGCGCTCAGCGCACCTCACCAAGAGTTGAAAAGTGTTTCAGAAATACTGCAGCTGGGATCACGTGTCCCACATCTAGAAATGTCAGACCCCCCAGGGCCTCAGACAAAGGTGGGAGGCAGATGAGACCAGGTTTGTGACACCCAAATGCATTCATGTTCTCAGGGTCTGCAGGCCCCACCACCATCCCCACTTCCAGCCGGAGTCCCTGTCCCTCTTGTCAGAAATCCCGGGAAACACTGCTCAGTCAGGCCCCTTCTTTCAGCGAGGCCACGCACAAGATTCTCAGCTGGAAGGATGAGAGGCTCCCACTGTTTGCTGGACCTGTGAACGCATGTGGTCTCATCTGCCTCCCACCTTTTTCTGAGGCCCAGCGGGTCTGACTTTTCTTGATGTGGGACACACAATCCCAGCTGCGGTATTCCTGAAATACCTTCCAGCTCTTGGTGAGGAGCGCTGAGCACGAGAGACGGCTTCCAGTCCCATGCCTCAGGGCTTCCCGGCTCAGAAGGGGCTCAGAACCACCCTTCATCTGGGCAGGCTGTGGGCAGGCCGTGTGCCAAGAGACCTCCGGGCGTGGGAGCTGTGGTTCTGTTCTGAGAGGGCCCCGAGGGCAGGCACTGGGCTGCTCTGCGTTTCATGCCCCTGCCTCTAGTGACACCTTGACCTGAAGATTGTTTTCTGCCCTGCTGAGTTCAGTGGTGTCTGCAGGTTCTCATCCTGTCGCTTATTCTGTGGCCAGTGTGACCTGGGCTTAGAAATGTTACTCTGCTTCCTACGCTTGTTTGCTGAACATACGTGGCACCATGCGTAGGTAACATGGGAGTTTTCCTGTCTCGGACACCCACTGCCTGGTAGTAAACTGGGGATCTGTACAACAGAGGACTGCCCATGAGCACCAGCCTCATGACTTTGTCCTCTGGCGCCTTCTCTGCTCTCAGCGGCCACATAGCCGTCCAGGGAGACTGCGGAAGGGGCGAGAAGGTGTAAGGCGTGCCCCACCAGCCGTCTTCCCCTTTGCAGAACACGTCCGCCGAGAGCCTGCGAGTGTCTCCGGTGTGGTTTTGTTAGGGTGCTGTTTGATGTTTATTTCTGCCAGATTTGCTAATGCTGTGCATTTAACCATGAATTGAACTTGAGCTTTGGATTTAGAAGAGGTGAGAAATTGTTCACGGTATGCAGCATGCAGAGACCTGCTGTGTACTCGTGACCCAGTTAACGAGCCCCTGGAAATCCAGTGGAGTCAGACATCCGCCTCCCGGTGCAGGGTCAGCAGGCACAGAGAAGAAAGCCCCTCCTTGGCCAGGCTCGTGGCGTGCTGGGGGCTGTGCGTGGGGCTTTCACAGACCCTCTCTGCTTTGATCTTCCCAATCGCGCCTTGGAGTCTTTCGTGGGACTCAGATAGTACTAAGGCTCAGAGAGGTGAAGCGACCCCCCCAAGGCCCCACAGTGGCTGAGGCACAGAAAGCCTGGCCCTGGCATCTATGCCCTCTGCTCTCCTCCTCCCGAGCCACCCATGCCAGGAACTGAGGGCCTCCGTCCTGCATGATGTCTGCCACTGCGCTGGCCTGGGTCTGCTCTCTTGCCTCCTCTTTCTGGAACTCAATCCCATGGCCAACCCCCATTTCAAATCCACGTAGCTCTAGAGACCATGAGTAGCCCAGGCCTCTGCCTCTGTGCAGCTGCAGTGGGTGCGGAGGACCCAGAGGTGAGTGGCTGGAAAGGAGGTGAGGAGGAGTGTGAGGGCACACGTCAGGTCCATCTGCTGCTGTGACGCGGCTTGTTGGAAAGCACGGAAACTGCACAGAAGATGGCCGCATTGCCTCCGGAGTCAGGGCAGGAAGGGGCATGAGAGTGGGGAGAGTCACTGAAGCCTGGTCCTCAGGATGCATGAGGCTGGCCAGGTGACACAGGGTGGAGAACGGGCATGGGTGAACCTGACACGGAAGCCAGAGTGGGCCTGTTGGGAGGCAGCATGGCAAAGTGGGAATGGGAGGTCTGTGCTGTGGAACAAGTAGTTTTGGGTCTTTGGACCTAAGGCAAGTCACGAAGCCTGTGTCACCTTATTGATTGATTGATTGATTGAGACAGGGTCTTGTTCTGTTGACCAGGCTCTAGTGCTGTGGCGATCATGGCTCACTGCAGTCTCAAACTCCTGGCCTCAAGCAATCCTCCCGCCTCAGCCTACCGAGTAGCTGGGACTACAGATGTGTCCTACCACACCCAGCTAATTTTTGTGGTTTCTGTAGAGTTGGGGTCTCACTGTGTTGCCCAGGCTGGTCTTGAATTCCTGGTCTCACGAGATCCTCCCGCCTCACTCAGCCTCTGGAAGTGCTGGGATTCCCCGCACCCACCTGTCTCCTCGGTTATGAAGTAGGAGTACTGTCCACCTTGCAGGACTGTTGGCAGGTCAGACACAGCTGTGCCCAGTGCATGGCACATGCCTGCCCAGTGCCCACTGTCTCTGCTCTCACGTTGCTGGTGCTGTGTAGACTGCAGCCATCTGCAGCCAACACTCAGGGCCTGTGGATGGAACCAGTCCAGCTGCTCCACTCACTAGATTTAAGCATCCACATCTTTTTAAAAGAGCATTTTTCTATTGTAAAATAAACACAACATACAGTTGACCATGTGAAGCATTTCTGAGTCGGTAGTTCAGTGGCATTAAGCACAGTCCCGTTACACGGACATCACCACCGTCCTTCTCCAGAACGTTCTCATCTTCTCAAACCAAAGCTCTGTCTTCATTAAACACTAACTCCCCATCTCCACACCGGGCACAGGTAAGAAAGCCCCTCCTTGGTGGCCAGGCTCGTGGTGTGCCAGGTGCTGTGCTCGGGGCTTTCACAGCCCTTGATATCCACTATTCTACTTTCTTATTTTCATATTTTTTGAAATAGAGATGAGGTCTTCTTATGTCACCTAGGCTGGTCTTAAACTCTTGGCCTCAAGCCAGACTCCTTCCTCTGCCTCCCAAAGTCCTGGGATTACAGGCGTGAGCCTTTCTGTCCCTGTAAGTTTGACTTCTCTGGGTCCCTCATGTAAGTGAAATCATTACAGGATTTATCTTTGGTCACTGGCTTGTTTTGCTGATCACGTACTCAGGGTTCATCCAGGTTGCAGCATGTGCCAGAATGCCCTTCCTTTTTAAGGCTGATATGTGGCATTGTCTGTACTCAGCATGCTTTATTTATCCATCCATCCATCGGCAGACGTTCAGTTCCTCCGCCTCCTGGCTGGCGTCAGTCATGCTGCTGTGAACGCGGCGTGTGGTATCTGCTGGAGACCATGCTCTCCATTCTGATGGGTACATACGTACCTAGCAGTGGAAATGCTGGGTCACTGATCATTGACTGTTGAGTTTTCTGCAGTAGCCGAGCACCCACCTGTTCTGAGTAGAATGTGAATGGTGGCGTGGCTTGTCCCAGCCTGATCCTCATGCCCTGTTGACTTACAAGACCCTCCTTTTCTCTAGGAATGGGAATTGAAGAATGGGACATAGGGGACAGCAGGACCGCTCCAGCCTCAGAGACTGCACACCCCCTTGCCCGTGTCCTCATCTGTGTGACGGCAGAATCCTGCCCAGAGTGGCCGCTGCATGACGCCAGAGGCTTCATGACTGATCACCAAGGCCAACGCCTCTCACCCAGGCCCACTTGTATTCTTTCTACTGTATACTGGCGCCTTAGAAAAGATTTACCTGTAAGATTCTGGTTTCCAACTTTATTCGTTAAAATGCAAAAACAAAAGTGATGGAAAGGTGTTTGAAAGGGTGCTGTCAGGCGAAGTGACATCTTTCTAACCAGTTAAGCCATTGCGTTCACTGATTCCAGCCCAGCCCCGGACCGAGGGTGGATGGATCAGTGAGCCCCGAATGAAACCTTGGATTTGATGCAGAAGAGTTCGGATCCCTGGCTGCTCCGGGCACGAGTGTGGCTGGCACGTGGGCACTCGGCTCGCCTTGCAAGCCCACCAGGAGGGCCAGGGGCTTACGCAGCCCTGATGTGGACTTTGGGTGCGGGCGTCCCCCCACCGCGTGCCTGTCCTCCTTGACATCAGCGGTAAAGGCATGAGAAAAATCACGCTGTGAAACATTTTTTACCTTTTATTATTTTTTTGGACAGATACTTTTGTCACCAAGACATGAAAAGCTGCCATTCTTCTTAACCGTTTTTTAAGAATGTCTCTTTTTATTGTCACACTTAGATCCAAGGATATTTCAGAGGTTTCTTATTAATGATGCGTGCTGCTTTTGATGGGCAGCAGAGGGTTTTAGTCCTTTACTAGCGCATGCCCGCCGCCCCTCGGCCTGGCATCCCCAGCCCTTAATCTACGTCGGAGCCGCAGATGCTCCTCACACCAGGAGCCTCTGGGGGCAGGGCTGGCTCCTCGTCACCGTATGGGACGTTTACTGCTGCGTGGGGCCGGAGTGTTCCTTTGAAAGGGAAGCAAGATCTGGAATTCGTCACTCATAGAACATCTTAGAGCAAGAGGCAGGAATTCCAGGGCCACCTCCCCCACCCCCCCCACCTTGTAAAGTTAAACCCCAAGTGTGTTGGTGGGCCTGGCCATGCACCCTCTCTCCTGAGTGGGGCGGGCGCAGGGAGGCCCTCTTCACCAGCTTTCTTGCTTGCCTTATGTGCAATATTTCTTGGAGAACTCAGATGCCTAAGGCAGAAAGAAAAACCGAGTTGATAGTTGGGGCTGGTTTCTACCCCCTGGGTTTAAAAATCAGATTAACTTCTTGGTCTCCCGGAGACCACTGTCAGGAATTCTCCATTTCGGGAAGATGCAGTCACTGATGAGGAAATAACGAGCCCCCAAAAGCCTCTGTAGGCAGATTCACGGAGCCCAGTCCCAGCAGCGACCACCCCTTCCCCAGCATAGAATCTAGAGGTGCCACGCTTGGCGCAAGCCTTCTGTCCACCACCCGGAATGTCCTCATTATCACATGTAGGAAGAGATGGCAGGAGAATGCAGCCTCCTTGACTTCCCCTAGACACTTGCGGAGCCCATCCTGGTGTCAGCCGTGTGGTACACAGGACTTTACAGTTAGAATTCATGTTTAATGTCACAGCGCTCGAGGCCTGCAAGGGCCACGTTGGATTACTCGAGCGGGAAAGTGGTCTCCCGTGGATAAGAAAGTTTTACAACAAGAATTGGAAGCTGCTTCATTTGAGTCCGCCTGAAACTTGAATTGATTGCAAAGCCATCTGCCGGGAGCATTTGGGGTTCCTGAGCCATCAGCTGGCGTTCCCGTCTGACGTGCCTTCCTCCCAGCCTGGTCCACGGAGGCCCATCACACCAGCATCCGTGACGCCAGCTTCCCTCTGGGACATCCAGGCAGCGGGCGCAGCCACCACATGCCTCAGGGCCATCCGCTGTGCTGACATAGAGGAGCCTTCCCTCCGGTGGTGACTCCACCATCGCAGGCAGCTGGGACCGCTTCTGTCACACAAAGAGAATTTTCTGTGAAGGGAAAGAAGCTTGCTCCACCATAGAGTTTTGCTGCCTTCGAGTCAGTTCTCCAGGGCGAGGCCCTGGGGCCGCTTTGATTGGCAGGCTGCTTTGCCGACGAGAACTTTGCGCGGCTTTGGTGGTTAGTGAAAGAAGGGGGAAGTGGCCAGCCTGATGTCTCAGTCCTGGCCCAGCACAGGTGGGCAGCAGCGAGCTGGTGGGTGAAGCGTGAGCCGCGTGCCGCGTGTCAGACAGGCCTCAGCTGTCACCCACCAGATTCCTCACCAGGTAAGGAGGCCCTTGAGCCTCAGCAAGAACTAGCCCCAGGGCACAGCTGATTGGTGCTAGACTCCCAGCACGCATATTTGGTTTAAAAACCCAGGTTTGTAATTCACTTCCACAACCACAAGCCTTTTAAAGAGGAGGCAAACTTCAATGAATCCCAGCGTGGTCTGTGCTCTGGAAGGGGGACCCTGAGGCTGGAGTCCTTTGAGGCCAGATGTTCCCTTGAAATTTTGCATTTGATCAGAAAGTTTAGTTTAAAGCATTTACTTCAAAATAAGTTATTTATTTGTATATGTTCAATCAATGTAGTTTTTAATTTATATCTGTACATATTAGACACACGAGCCATCTTGCCAGAATTCTGACAGTGATCTCATTTTATTACCCTCCCAAAACATGCCCCAGGAACAAGCACGCCTGCCGCTGACTTTGTAACGAAGCCAGGCTGGGGGGCAAGAGGCCCGATAGGCAGGCCAGGGTCCCCGGAGAAGCTGGGTTGCCGGGGGCAGAGGCCTGACAGGTCACGGTCCCCAGAGAAGCTGGATTTCTTTGCACTGTCACCATTACTTAGCAGATCATCGTGTTTGCAGGGGGCTGGCCACCTGTACTAGGGTGCTGACCGGATCGCAAGGAACTCGGTGGCCATGCCATGGGGCTAGCCAGAGGACGGGTCAGGTGTGGAAGCCGACCGACCCCTGTGGGGCTCAGGCTCCTTCCATTCTCACCCTGAGCCACAGTGTCACTCTTCAGGGCTCCGCTTCTGCCTGTATTTTGGTAAGGTGTCAACAGCATTCAACCTCCATTTGTATATTTTTATAATGTACTTAAATCAGTAACCAACTTTTTTTGTAGTAACAACTCTCAGTTTAGATGGCTCGCTTTGGTCCCCCTGACTTGGGCACAGGCATGGGCCACGGCTCCCTCTTCCCAGAATATGCGGGGGAAGTCGGGCAAGGCCCATCTGTCTGCAGAGCCGGTAGTTCCCTCCCTCAGCTTCCAGAGGCTGTGGAGGCTGCAGGGTAACCAGTGTGGGTCTGCTGAGTCACCCCAGGCGCCAGACTCGCCCCAGGAGCGGGGGCTGCCATCCATGGGGCCGTTCCTGAGCCCTGCCCTTGGGGCTGGCGGGCGGCCATTTCTCAGCACTGGGTCAGTCCCATCTCGCCCCCCCCATACCTGTGCCCTGGCATGGCCAGGCGTAACCTTCCCCTTTATCTTATTTGTCCCAGAGTTATTGGCCGTTTCTAAATAGACAGAACTACCCTAAAAGGTGGAGATTTACTCCTTTTGAAGAGTCTGTTTCAGAAAGTGGGTCCTTGGCTCTGAGGCCACCCCCAGGAAGGAGTTTGAGGTTCATTGTCATCATGGCCACAGTTTGGTGCTTGTGTGTGGGATTCAAAGGGCAGCGCTGAAGCCAGGGTGAGGGGTAGGGGTTGTGGGCAAAGCTCCCTTGCTTGTGGCCACACCTTGCCTTTCCACAAGAGGCTGCTTACCCACTATTTGGGGGGATGTAAATTTTGCCCACGGATGAACTTTGCTACCCAGGTGAAGTGCTCTGTTCATGCACCTAACTCATGTCATTAGACACCTTCCAAGGATGGGCCGCCTGCAGCGGGGCCGGCGACCCCCATCCAGCAAGAAGGCACCTCGGGCTGCAGGGCAGGGCTGACACCCCGAGCTCACAGGCGACCCCCGAGGTCAGGCAGATGGCCGTCCTTCAAACAGCCTCTGCTGGGACCACAGCCCTGGAGGTCTCCGAGTATTCCCTGCAACTTACCTAAAGGTCATGGCAATATTTAAATGTCAAACTATTGCCTTCCTCTTTTCCTAAAATAATTTTCGAATGGGAAGAATAACTTCAAGTTCATGACATAGTTTGAAAGAGGATAATTCATTTTTTCCTGGTTGTTACTGTCTCCTTATCCCCATGACGGGCTGGATTCATACTGTGAAATAAACTAAAATGAAACCAAAATGTCCCTGCCGTAAACACGTGGCATAGCACTGTGGAAAAAGCAAAGCCACCTCGATTTGTGAGTCCCTAAGCCAGAGCAGGGGGTTCATCGTTTGTAAAGGAAGGGAAGCTGCACCCAGGAAGTGGTGGCTTCAGATGCAGCCTCCGCCCAGAGTTCATGAAGTGCTTCCGGCTCTAGTCTTCCAGAAAATCTCAACTGTACCATGCACAAGTATTACCGGGTATTTTTAGTTGTAGCCATGGAAGATGCTTTCAAAATGAGATCTTCAGATCATAATTCTTAGGGACCAAAGGCGTTTTTAATGAGATAATCTTTCTGATTTTCTAACAGGAAAGGAAATACTCACTTTAAATTTTAACATCAGCTTTTAAATGATAGCTATTCAGAATTGATTGACCATGGTGATAGGTTGTAAAATGTTTTCATATTAAGAATGTAATTATTTCCTTATTGTATTTTTTAAAAGCTAAAGTCCTATTTAAAATTCTCTTTGAAAGAAACAGGCAAAGAAACAGCAGAGATTTTTTTAAATTAAATATGTTGGTAGTGCCCATTTTAAATGACTGTAAATATATTTTCACTGTTTCTCAATGTATTTAATTCATAAAGTAAAAATTTTATGAAAAGAAACTTGCAATGAAAATCCTAGTTTTCAGTCCACGGGCCCCATTTTGTAGTAGCTTCACTGAATTTCCTGCTTTCCTCGTTGATTTTTCTACTGTTTCACGTGGTGTAACCGAGACTGGCGCCCTTGGCGTGCCTCTGTGTATGAATAAACTTCTCTCCCCGAGCTGGTGTCCTGACTGCCCTTGGTGTGTGCTGCAGACGGAGAAGTGCCCCTTTTCCTGAAGCCCTCGCTTTCAGGTGGGTGGGGGTCTCTTGCTGACATTCAGCCACCTACAGGGGAGAGAGGGGTCAGGAGTGACACGTGGAGGGAGGAGGTGGGCAGATAGATAGATAAAGGAGCCATGGTTTGTAGTCAAAAGTAGCTTGCAGTCCGCAGACTTGAACATCCAGTTCAAGAGATATTTGTGCACTTGCTGTGAGCCGACTCCGTGCCGGGTGCTAGAATAGAAATGGATCAGCTAGGACTCCTGCCCTCAGAGGGCTTGCTCCAGGCAAGAAGAGATGGAACGAGATCCCTGGACTATGTGATGATTTCTAGAATCACAGAGATGCTAAGTTTGAGGCTGTTGGGTAGGGTTTTTGCAGACATGCGGGGGTAATTTGAGCTAGGCAGTCGTGTTTAAATAGGAGTTCTGCAAGGCGAGAAGTCATTTTCCAGGCGCCATTGGCGTGCCCTTCTTTTTTACGCCGTGAGCAGCGTGTCCTCCCAGACAGCGTACAAGAAGGCTGAGCGTCCCCCCTCCACCGTTACTTGTTCTGTGGTGGGCGGTGAGTCTTGCTGGGAAAGTCTGGTTAAAGCTTTTAATAGGCCATTTTTAAAGTACTGCTCCTTGTTGGCTTCTGAACAGAGGTCACGCCCTGGTAGGCTGCCAAATGGGAAGGAAGGGCCCCCAGTGTCCTTCCAAACTTAGCAAGGGGACGCCAGGACTCCGCTTTGCCTTTTAACACCGTGGAGAGCGCTTAGGGATATCCATCATGTGAGTTACAATTTCGAGAACAGGTGACACGAAGCCTGGAGAACATAAATCAGGAGCCCAGCTCCTTAATGGGAAGCAGGGAACATGAGTTGATGTCTGTGATCCAGAAATTTTACGATGGAAACTTCATCTGTTTTACGAGGCCGTTAAAAGTGGCTATCCGTTCATACAAAGGGACGGATTCGAAAGTAGGGCAGGAGACCTAGCAGGATTCATGAAGGGGTCAGGCGTCCACCTCCTGCACGGGGGGCGGGGACAGGGGCTAGTTCAGACCCTCCCCTGAACGTGGAGGGTCTGGTGCATCTGGAATCCTCCTCAGGGTCGGGGCTCCTCAGAGCTGAGCCGCTCCCTTCTTCCTTGGGGCACTGATCTCTGCCTTGGAGGGCTGCCCGGGAAGTCTTTTTTTTTCCCTGATGCTTTAACATCGGACACCTTGCTGACACTGGAGGGACGGCCCCTCCCAGGCTGGCCAGTTCCTAGAGGTAGTGACCCCTAACCTCGAGCATACCTTATACACAAACCAGGCCACCTCACTATGGGGGTCTTGAGGCTCTCACACTCCAGGCCTCTATGCCTGCCCCGGCCCTAATCACCCCAGGGTCAGGCAGCCGACCACGAGACACAGCCGATGCCGGAAGCCACCCATGGAAGTGATTGAGGCCACCCAGCCCCAAGCCTGCTTCCCTGGCCGCAGCTGTAACTTCCCGCCAAAACTACAGCAAAGGTTCCTTGCTCCCTTGACCTCGCAGCTGGCCTGCACTTCCCTGTGTGGCCTGATGTGGCCTAGTGTAGCGTAGTGTGGCATGGCGTGGCCCATCCTCCTGAGAACCTTAACAAACTAGCCTGTCAGTGACAGAAGGGCCTCGTCATACCTGAAGGTGAATTGAATGGATATTTCCAAATGTCCCAGTCCTGTGGAAAGGGGCAAATCTGGCTGCAACCTGTCTCAGGTCTGAATCCTGCCTGCTGTCCCATAGGGCAGGGGAATAACCACCACTCGAAGCCTGTTCTGAGAATTCCGGGAGCTGCGTGAAATACCCAGCACGAGGCTGGCCCCAGACTGGGGCAGGTGGACGTCCCCCACCTGGGATGCGGCCCAGCTCCTCCACGCAGTCCCCGAAGGCACTGGGATGACAGCCCCACCGCCAGCTTCCTGCCCAGGCACAGCGCTCGGGGCCTTCCTGATCATGCAAGGACCAAGCCGACCTTCTGGCCCCGGCTAGATCCTGAGTCGCAGCAGGAAGGCAGCACGCAGCCGACTGCCCTCGAATAGGGAAATGAGGCCCCGGGGGAAGTGACTGCCTGAGACCAAGACCAAGAGCGAGCCTGGCTGCCTCTTCCCCCTGCCCTACTCCACGGGGCGGGTTCCTGCAGGACCTACCACCCGCGACAGCTGCGACAGACAGCAGAGAGCAGGCAGAAAGCTGCTGGGCCTGCAGTAAACGCAGCAGAGCTGCTGATGCCGTGGCCGCCGTGGCCCCTCGGGTCCCCGGGCTTCATCCCTCCACACATTCTGTGCTGGGGGAGCAGGCACTGCATTTTATGGTTACAGTTTCAGGCCCTGAGATTATTCTGAAAATCACTAAAATTATTCCCGAGCTCCTTCTGTCAGGCCACGTTCGGCCCCAGAGCACAAACATGAATCCCACCTGCTCTACCCTTGCGTTCAGCCAGGCAAGGACAACTTAGAACCAGAGCGCACATTTATTCACTCAGCAGACATTTATGGAGCACCTCCTCTGTGCTGAAAACGTTCTAATGTGATCTTCACATATGTAAGATAGCACTCCGGCTGCTTCCCAGAGGAGGTGCAGGGGACAGGGAAGGCAGCGGGCCCAGGCACCCTCCAGGCAGAGCCCCCCTCTCCCAGCCCCTCCCCCTCTGACACCCAGAGCCTGGCTCTGCACTCCTGCCCCGCAACCCCCCACCAGGAGGGACTCATCCCTTCCCTGGCTTCACTGTGTGGCTCTTGCTGAGCCATGCGGGGAGACAGAGCCCAACCGGAGCCATGCACCCATTGCCCCTTCCCAGGCAGGTGACTGCAGGGCGCAGCTCCTTCTCCAAGCCCTGAGGCTGAGCTGGGAAGCCGTCCTGGGCTGTGCAAGCCTGAGGTTCCATCAGGGCATGGCCCAACAGGAGGGAAGGCATTTGGGAACGGGGGTGACCGTTGAAGGCAGGAAGCCAAGGCTGTAGGCAGGGGGCAGAGAGAGCAGGAGCCGGGGAAGAAGGGTGAGGCCTGCAGGGCAGCCACAAGCTGGCCTGGGATGGGAGCTGCTGCAGGGCCAGGGCTGTTGGCTTTGGTGGGTTTTGCCAGCTCCAGGTGTAACCCCGCAGTAAAACCCTCTTCCTAGGCGCAACCCCAGAAGTCCGGTGAGGCCAGGTTCCGGCCTGTGTCCACCCCAGACCTTTCTCTTCCTTGCCCCAAGCTGTGCATCTGCAGGTGCCCTCTGTAGAGCTCATCAAGAGTCCCCTGGTGGCTGGGCGTGGTGGCTCACGCCTGTAATCCCAGCACTTTGGGAGGCCTAGGCGGGCGGATCATGAGGTCAGGAGTTCGAGACCAGCCTGGCCAATATGATGACACCTCATCTCTCTAAAAAATACAAAAATTAACTGTGCAGGGTGGCACATGCTTGTAATCCCGGTTACTCAGGAGGCTGAGGCAAAAAAATCACTGGAATCTGGGAGGTGGAGGTTGCCGTGGGCCAAGATCACACCTCTGCATTCCAGCCTGGGCGACAGAGCGAGACTCTGTCTCAAAAAGAAAAAGAAAAAATAAGAGTCTCCTGGCTCCTCCCCTTGCCAATTCCCAGCACAGAACTCCCCATCTACCTGCCCCTCCAGCCCCACCCTGCTGCCCCCGCTGGCCTCCCTGCCACCCCTAGCCAGGCCCTGGGCCCTTGGGAGTCAGCCTTCGACATCCTCTCCCTCAATGTGGTTGGCCGAGTCCCACTCAGCCACCGCCTCCTCATCTCCGGCCTCTGTCCGCTCTCCCAGCCCCACCATCATTCCGGGTTCAGGCTCCTGGTCCCCCACCCACCTCCCTGCCTCAGTCTCTCCAGGGTGACTCGGCCTTGCAGGGAAGCCCCTGGCAGGTTCTAAAACATATCTGACCACGTTCCTGGCGTGCTCCCCATTCCCTCAGGATAAGGGCCTCGTCCACAGCTCGTTCACCAGCCCAGCTTCGCCTCTCTGCTTCCATCCCCCACACCTGCCCCCTCCTCCTGCCTTATGTCTGTCAACAGATCTAGACGCCCTGGGGACTGTTCTGACCCCACCCGCCCTGTGCCTCCTGGGAGAGGTGTCTGGGCCTTTACGGTGGGTGGGACTCATTGCCTTACGAGGACCACTGCCTGAGCCTTTGCCTCCCACCTGTAACAAGGTGCCTTGGGGAGGACCAGACCAGGCTGTCCTCCATGGTAAAGAAACAGTGGAAAGAGTGACACTTCCCCTCCCATCCTCCCCACCTCCCCACCTCCTCACCTTCTTCCTCTTGAGCCTGACAGTTTTCCTACCCAGGGCCCTGCACATAGCAGCTCTTCTGCGCTGGCTCAGAGCGCTCCAGACGCTGCCCGTGAAATGGGGATAACGCCCCTCGTTGGTATTACCCTTGGGCATGCATTGCTGGTATTCACTGTGTGTCCCCTTCCTTTTTCCTTTGACCAAGATTCAGCCAGGACAGCTCTGCTTCCCAGGGGTGCTGCACAGGTGCCTGTCCCAATTCCTCCTCCCTCCCTGCTCAGGTGTGTGTCATGATTCCTCCCTCCCTGCTCAGGTGCATGCCCCGAATCCTCTTGTATTAGTTTGTTTTCATACTGTTGATGAAGACATATCCCAGACTGGGAATAAAATGAAGGTTTAATTGGACTTACAGTTCCACATGGCTGGGGCGGCCTCAGAATCATGGCAGGAGGCAAAAGGCACTTCTTACATGGCAGCGGCAAGAGAATGAGGAAGAAGCAAAAGCGGAACCCCTGATAAACCCATCGGATCTTGTGAGACTTATTCACCATCACAAGAATAACGAGAAAGACCAGCCCCCGTGATTCAATTACCTCCTCCTGTGTCCCTCCCACAATCCATGGGAATTCTGGGAGATATAATTCAAGCTGAGATTTGGGTGGGGACAGAGTCAAACCATATCACCTCCCACCCTGCACAGGTGCCTGTTCCGACGCCTTTTCCCTGCACAGCTCTGCTTCTTTGGCAATCAATATGCACGATGCTTTCAGGTCCCATCGCTCTGGATGAATCCATCAGGAGAATCCTTCCCTTGCACTCTTCCTATGATATTACCGTTGGTTTTAAGCCTGTTTCACATTCCCAGAGACTGGGAGCTCTTTGGGGACAGTGGCTGGCTGCCTGTTTCTGCATTGCTCCTGTCTAGCACTGACTTAGACCAGGAGCTTTGCAGGAATCCGAATTCAACAGCAGCAGCGGCAGCGGATCCTCTCACGGCGCCCGCTCTGTGCCAGGCTTTGCTCCAGGTGCCCCCCATGAGTCAGCTCACAAGCTGAGTGCTCAAGGTCTGCTTTACACTCATCAAGTGTCGGGCACCTACTGATCTGTGATGTCTCCCACGACACCTGTAAGCCTTTAATCGAGCTGAGATCCTTTCTCTGTGGGTTAATATCTTCTCAGCTTTAGAGACTGTCCCATTTTCTTTGACTAATCATTCATTCACTTATTCATCCAGGAAATATTCATTGAACACCTACCAAGACTGAGGTGCTGGAGATGCCATGGGAAACTCAACAGTCAGCCCTGGCTGACCGGGGTGGCTGGAGGAGGCTGGCTGGTGGTGTAGGTGGATGTTAAGCCAGTCGCCTTGCTAATAAACACACAATTATAAGTCACGGAGAGGATATGGAGAAAGACGGGCTTCTGGTTGTGGCAGATTGGAAAATGGAACAGTCCTCCCACGGGCACATGGGGAGGAAACTCTCAGGTGCAGGGGGATGGCGTGTCACGTGGGTCTGTTGGGCACATGCTGCAGCCTCATCCTCTCTGTCATCAGGCACTTGTAGGGCCCAGAGGACACTCCCTTGGCTGAGGTATTGGGAGACGTTCACTGATTCAGGTCTCTTTCTTAGAAAACTCTATGGTGACTGTTTTTTCAAGTCAGAGCTGAGAACAGGAGCCGTCACCCCGAAACTGGGTTCTTGCTTAGAGCTGAGAACAGGAGCCGTCACCCCAAAACTGGGTTCTTGCATAGAGCTGAGAACAGGAGATGTCACCCCTGAAACTGGGTTCTTGCATTCCGTGGGGCTAATGGCAGCTCTTAACTTCCAGAGATGAGGCGGGCTTGTGTATTGGAATAAGAGACAAGAGCTTAGCCATGATCATGACGGTTGAACCCACAGGATGCTCAGTGGTGATGAATGGATCATGGTGTCTCTGGGATCGAGGTCACCAAACAGGCCACTAAGGTCTTCACTTGATCTGCACAAAGGAGACAGAGATACAAACATGCTCTGTCTGGATCTGGGACTTAGAGACCCTACTGGAGTCACTGCAAAACGTAGGGCCCTTATCAGTCCATCCCCAGACCTGAGCCAGGTCGCAGCCCTGAAGGCCCTTGAATACAGGGGATGGTATAGCCCCTTAGGCACGATCCTGGCATGAATTTATAACAAGGATTGCCTCCTAACCTTCCCCAAAGACACGGAGTGATGTGCACGAAGAAAAACTCCCACAGTGCGGGGGAATGAATGGACTCTGGCTCTGACCTCAGGCAAATGCCTTGGGACCAAGCAGACCAGATGGCTCAGCAGTCAGAGCACGGGTTTGTGGTGGTCAGGGAACTGAGAGAGGTTTGGCCCCCGTCTGAGTTACAGTGGACCTGGCGTGTTACAAAGCACCCTGTGATCACCCCTTCTGCCTGCATGTGTAGGTGGGACACACACACGGCAACAGGCAGAATCCCCACAGGATCTCCAGACCCAGCGGCTCACGATGGGAGAGAACGCCAAGTGGAAGGCCCTGCAGAGTCTTCAACCTACTAAAACCGTGAACAGAAGCCATATTGGGTGATCAGGAGAACTGCAGAGATGAGTGCCACGATCCTGGCAAGGCTCAAAGGATGCAGGGTAGTGACACGGTTTGCATTTGTTTCCACCCAGATCTCATGTTCGGCTGATAATCCTCTGTGTTGGAGGTGGGGCCGGGTGGGAGGTGACTGGATCACTGGGTACGTCCTTGTGATAATGAGTGAGTTCTTGTGAAATCTGAGTGTTTAAAAGTGTGCAGCACCTCCCCACCCCCCTCTTTCTTGCTCCTTTTTTCTCCGTGTGATGTGCCTGCTCCCCATTCAGCTTCTGCCAAGATTAGAAGCTTCCTGAGGCCTCCCCGGAAGCAGAGGCCACCATGCTTTCTACACAGCTTGCAGAACCATGAACCCATTAACTCTCTTTCTTATAAAGTACACAGTCTCAGGTATTTCTTTACAGCAATGTGAGAATGGCCTCATACCAGTGGTGATTCCTATTGCGTCTCCATAAACGCTTTTGTTTTCCCTGGGTAAAAGACTGAGCTTGTGAATTTCGGAGGTGCTGATTACAACGGCAGCTTCCGTTTCAGATGTGGTCAATTTCACTGAAATAAACATAGTTCCCGGTACCTGGTGTGCAGATGATCTGGTGAACACCTTTAAAGATGTTCGGTGGTAACGAAGTATGATTCTCTACCTATTGGTAAAGATACCATAAGCAAGTTGCTTTCACCTGGCAGGAATAGCAGTGTACCTCTACGGCTCTTCCTCAGGTCAACATGAATGCCCCAGCTCTTTCAGTCTCCAGGGATGCTCATCTCCCTATTGCACAGAACACGATGCTGACCCACTACTTCCATGATAGGACATCAGTTGGGCCTGGTGAGGAGAAAAATTGCAGAATCTCTAGAAGCCTTGGTGAGAGACAAATGTGCTAAATCCCAAATACTAGGTCAGTCCGCTTTGGTCAGGAATCTAGAAGCTGCTGTGGTTATTCTGACTAGGAAAGACTTCATAAAGGGAATTTAAGGCTTGCCCAATGATTGCAAGCGCTGGCGAAGTGAAGGGCTGGAGAGCTGCCGTGAAAATCCTGTCCACTCTCGAGGGTGGCTCCCAACAACTTCACCAGAAGGGGCTGCAAATCTCAGGCACCTCTTGGAGATTTCCGGGAGCCAGTTTAGTTTGTAACTGCAAAGTAAATGGCTCGCAAAGGCTCTCCTGGGAGCTGCGTCCACCGTTGCTCCTGTCCATTTGCCCACCCATCACTGCCTCTGTGCACAGCAGCCTCTCCTTCCTGTCTGCTGTCACCGTCCACATCGGCGCCTCTCATTTGGCTGGTTTTACTTCAGAAACGCAGGGGGAAGTTGGTTCCAGGAAATCAAATTCTCAGAGTCTCCTTTGCATTAAGAGATCTTCAGAGGAGATATAAGTAATGCCGAGCTGACAGCAGACCCAGCAGCGTGCGCCGTGAGAAATAAATACATGCACAGCAACCCTGCAGTCATCATTTGGGGATTTCTGGTCAGAAGCCATGCGGAATCAATAGAATTGCCCAGATCTCATCTGGAAGTTGTCTCAAAACAAATACTAACCCTTTCTTTGGTGTTCAGAGCCGTGCACAGGGATTTCTAACTTTTACTCTTTTATTTCCACATTTACTTAGGTGAACACTATTCGGCAGTGTTGATGCTGCTACAGTCCTCTCACACCCTCCAAATGCCCCATCACTGAAGGGCTTGCGCTTGAATCGCCCCTTGATGGATAAGAGGATATCTTTGAGGGTTTTTCTTTCTTTCTTGACAGGTGCATAAATCATACATATTTAAATGCATACAAATCCTTCTGTTTCCTTTACAAATGAGCAACAGAGACTGACACTGAGCCACCGGCTTCCCTCCATATCCCTCTACGGTGGTCTTCCGGCAATCCAGAGCTCTGGAGGAACCTCAGCCCTGCCTGCTGCTCCCTTGTAAGCATTCTGTTTATTCTGCTTAGAATCCTGTAGGTTTTTAAATCTTTATCTTTCAAATTCCGGAATTTTGATAGCATGGACTTTAGCCTATTATCATGTAAGCCTCTTTGATCTGCAAACAGAAATTTTTCAGCTCAGTTTGTGTTGACTTACTTATTCCCAAGGAATGCCTGGTTTTTACTGTTGAGCTCATGCAGTCTGTTACATATCTTTTGCTTTCTCTGTTCCTCACTCCTCTGCTCCTCTTGGAGATACTTCATCAGCCTATTTGGTGGTGACACAGTTTGCCTTGTCCTCTGTGCCATCTCGTTTGTGCAGATTTTAAGTCCGCTCAAACCTCAGTACATTCCTTTCTACTCAGCCTGCAGGGTTTTTCTATCTTGTTTCAAAGATGGCATATTTTCTTACATTTTACATCAAGACAAAATGCATATAATTTCCAAAATTCTCTCCAGCTGCCTTTAATAAGCTCTTCTCCACAGGATGCCCTTTCACCGCATCCACGGGGAAGCCTTTCAGCTGCCTTAGACTGCGGGGGGTTTTCCTGGCCCCTCAGCGCTGTGGCTGTTTTTCATTCGAGTTACTCATCCTGGAACAAGGAGTGTTCCCTTCAGACCAAGTGTTTGCCGGTTCACGCGCCGTGTCCTTTCTCCTGCCGGTGGCATTCTTAGGGCCGATCAAGCCCTTCTTTGTGCATTCATCTCGAAGGTGGCCTGACAAGCACGGCCCCCAGACGAACCTCTGCATCCAGCTGGCTGTCGCTGGCGTCTACTCCGGGATTGAGAAGGGGTCGTCCCCGATCCCACCATCTGATTTAAACCCATACCTCCCAAGCGTTCGTTTCTGGCGGCATTTCATAGTTGTTCCGTGTCCCAAGTGCAGAACCACATGGTGGCTGTTTGTGCCCGTCCCCTGGCTGTCTACCTTCCTAGTCTATGTGTGGAAGCAGCCTTCCTGCTTCTCAGCTGCCAGGGTGAGACCCTACCTGTGGCTTAGAGGGTTGGGGGAGCATGTGATTTTAGAGCAAGGCAGTGAGCCACAGGGATCCTTTCTGCAATGGCCACGTGACCTGAGCAGTGTCTCTAGACGTTACGAGAGGCAGGTGTTGAGTCTGGAGCTGCTGCAGCCGTTTTGGGGCCTGAGGACGCCTACCTGCCCTGTGTGCTTGTGGTGGACTGTGGCTGGGAGAAACAGAGCCACATCGAAGGCTTTGCATTAACCTCTGTGACCCAAACCTCCAGTGGGGGCTTCACCCTGCTGGCAATTTTATGACCTCCCTTGGTCTATCCATTTTCTCACTTTTGCCGATGACAGTTTCATCCCTCCCCCTGCTTCCTCAGCCCCTCCCGCCTCACTTTCAGCAACGCTGGTGCGTCTTACTTTCCTGAGAAAACAGCCGTCTGAAGGGAAGCCGCCCACTCTGAGCTTCCCGGCCCTGTTCCGAGGGATGCGGCCTCTGCTTCTGATTGACTGGCCCTCTGCTTGTATGCAGGCTCTGTCCTACTCGCCCCTCCAGGACCTGCTCTGGGATAGGACTGCCCCCTCCTGTCTCTCCGCGTCTGCTGGCTCAGTCCCTCCACGCACCACGCTCTTCCCGAAACCATCCCCAGCCACACACGCCCAGCTGCTGCCCGATTCTCTGCTCCTGAGTTACGAGAAACTTCCAGATGTGTTGTCATGCACGCTGGCTGTCTTCTTCCTCCCCTTCCGCAATTCCCTCCGCCCTCTCTGAGCCGTCTCTGTCCTCACACCCCTTGAAGGCCTCACCTGGCCGGATCATCCACTCAGCTTCTCTGCAGCCTGTGAGTCTGCCTTCACTGCCCCCTGGACACCATGTTCTCCCCTGGGCACCCCCTCTGCCGGGTGGCCACTCCTTCTCAGCTCAGACGTCTCCCCACCGAGAGCCACACTTGCACTGCCAGTGTGCTCCAGAGGCTTCTCCACGTAGGCATCTGACAGGCAGGTGCCCCCATTGTAACAACTCCAAAAGAGAAGTTGTAATTACTCACCCAGGCCTGCTCCTTCCCTGTTCTTGAAGAACCATGAACCCATTAACCCTCTTTCTTATAAAGTACACAGTCTCAGGTATTTCTTTACAGCAAAGTGAGAATGGCCTAATACCAGTGGTGATTCTCCCCAGTTCCTGGGGCCTCTGATCACCTGGTTTCCCAGGCCCTGGACCAGGCACTGTCCTCGACGTCCCTCCTTCAAGCTGCCCATGGATCCTAACAACTCCACGTCTCACCTGCTCACCCTGATGCCAGCTCAGTCACCCAGCTTCCTCTCGATGCCCAAGTGATACTTTACAAAGATTAATCAGATCCTGCCCCTCTCTCGCTTGACCTTGTCTGTGATGGGCTGCCCACTTTGCCCCCTCCATGGGTCCCTGCCCCCTTCCTCCATCGGTCCTCCGTCTGTCCTCACCAATTCTCCTGCTGAGACTCACGTCGAGCTCCCTGCAGAGGCGCAGTGGCCACGGAGGGCCCCGTATCCTGGTGCTCACTGAGGTCCTGGCTCTTGGTTTCTGTGAGCCCTGTTTCCCTGGACTCTGAGACGGGGATGGAGGCATCTATTCCACGGAGTTGCTACCAGCGTGGTGCAGGAGGGGCGTGATATGGTGCTACGCTGGGCTGGGTGCACCACAAAGACTAAATGTGGCGGCCAAGAGGACCTGCCATCCCACTGGGCTCCGTGCTCTGCTGGCTGGCACCACCTCTCCATGCCTCCGAAGCCCGAATGCTCATTGGATCACGCACGGAGCTGAACATGTGGGCCAATGCAAGCTGCAGAAGACGTGGCTGGCACTGTTCTTCTAGTGCCAAGCCAGGAAGAACCCTAGAACCCTAGAAGGAGCGCAGTAGCCGTCCACTGAGCCTGGCGCTGCCTGTGATTCACAATTGAATTGTAACAATATGCAAATGGCCGTGGTTCTGGGCACACATTATTAAATGCCTGGGCTGGTGCCACTGAGAGGCCTGGAATTGGCAAGTCTGAACTCACTCAACTGCAAAAAGCCCCCAGGCTGTGCAGGCTGCAGGAGGCATCCCAGTGGATTGATTGGATCATGCCAGGCCTGGCAGAGGCTGGCACAGCTGTGAAGTGCCAGTGCCACCAAGCCCTGTTGGAAACGGCGGCGTTTGCCAATCATTCCAGCAGCCCCAGGCTCATGCCACGTTTTCCTGTCTAAGGAATCTGGATGTGGCTGGGACAGGTGGAGAAGTCAGAGACTCCCCCGCCCCACGTGTGCAGGAGTGGCCAGAGAGTGGCTGCGTCTCTCGGCTTTTGTTGGAACTGAGCTTGGACTGGCATGGGTTTCCATGTGGCGCTCTGGCTGAGGGGGTCTGTGCGGCCCATGAGCAGACACTGGTTCCTCCCCAGTGCCACCCCGCCCCACTAAAAGAGGACTCTGTCAGTGCCCCCCAGCCTGGGACCCCAGAGCTCACCTGTAGCTGGGTTATCACGCAGTGCAGCGAGGGGAACCTGGGGGTCTCAGAGTGCTTAGAAGGGCCTGATTGTCAGGTGTGGGCAGTGGGAGGTGATTTGGCAGAGGACTCAAGGAAGCTGGGCTGGGCTCTGGATTGGGGTCTGTGAGGAGGCGGGGTCATGCTAGGATCAGGTGTCTCGATCAATCTTCTCTAGAGGGAGGGGTGCCTCAGGGGAGGCAGGAGCCAGTGACACAGCAGCCCTCGCCTGTCTTAGCCATTCTGTCTACACATTTCTAGGGGTGGGACGATGCTTCTGTGTGGCCTGATTGCACAGGGGTCTCACTTTGTCTTGACTTATTTTGACCCTGGAGTGGCCTCGCCTTGTGTTGGTGCTCGGTGACGTTGTGTGTGTTAGACGGGGAAAGTCCCAGGCACTGCTGGGAGTGCCCAGTGGCTCCAGATGCCAAGGGCCACTTCCTCTGGGCCACCAATCCTGACTTTGCACAAATCCCCATGGAAACGGGTGCCGGTCCTGACAGCACCTTCTGGGGGCCCATCCCTGAGTGCTGGGGCTGGAACTGCAGGGGCGTCCTTTGGAGGAGGGGTCCCAAGTGTGCCACAGAAAGGGGCCTCTTGGGCCACGTGACTGAGAAATGAAGTGGCTGCCCTTCTCTGGGCCTGCTGGGCATACAGAACGCCCCGTCCCTGCGAACCACCCCATGGCCTTGGTGACCAACTCCCCTGCTGCAAGGGCCTTGGGAGCAGCCTCTGCGATTGATGACTGGAGCCTTCCACCATCAGCCATTTCTCTTTCCCCCATTGAAGCAAAGGAATGAGCACGTCGGATCTTCGAGGTGAGGGTTTTGTCTTCATGATACAATGTGTCCTTGACATTGCATCTTCCTGTTCCGTTGAGATTTGTTGTTTCTCAAATGACTCTGGACACTAAATTCAAGGCTACCTGGAATTTGGGGTTTAGCTGGAGCTTTCAAGCAATGCCTCACATTTTAGTTAAAAGTTGTTGCCCCCTTCCCAGACACCTGGGATGCCTCGGTCTCCTCATCTGTGACCCGGCTGCTTGTACCTGCCTGTCTACGTGAAGCTCAGGTTGGAGAAGAGGCCAAACAGTGTCGTGTGGCAGGTTTCCATTGCAGAGCAATGGGCATGCTTGGCTGCCATCGTCGGAACAGGTGACGCCCCCGTTAGCTCTGTCATCCGAACAGGTGACGTCTTCGTTAGCTCCATCGTGGGCCTTCCTGTTGTCTACACAGCCGCCTGCTGCCAGCCGGGTAAATCATTCTGGCAAAAGGTTCCAGATGGATGCTGTGGGAGCGTGAAGCTTTCACCACACTCAGTAGCTTTTCCCAGGGAGAAGACACTCAAGGCCTGGCGCACTGAAGTGGGAATGGAAATTGTCACACAGGGTGTCTGACAGATTCTCACTTCCTCCCTGAGTCCTGGCAGTCAGCACGAGGGAATAAAATAGCCACATGCAAAGGGCTCCGAGGTACACTGCTGTGTTCACACTATCTCTGTCCCTGGTCACATAGGCACACGCACACCCTCTTGGCTGGCCTTTGCGCTGCAGCAACCCTGGACATCGGCTCCTTGTTCTTCTCACGAGAACCTGCACTCACCCTGCACCAAGCTCAGCCACGGCTTTGGACTGGGGGTTTTCAGCTGGGCCAGGTCCCCCCTGGGTTAGCTGTGCAGTCTGTCCATCTCACCCAACCTGAGTCTCCTTCAAAGTCCAGGGGCCTGGTTGCATTCATTTGCTGCCCTAGGCCCAGAGCCCAGCCCGGAGCCTGGCACAAATTCAAAGAGGCATGTGAACTGGCAGGAAGTTTTGAGGACATGGATGTTGAAAACCACGGTTTTTACTCCACAAGAACATGTCATTGCCCAGAGAAGGAGGGATGTGTGTGTCTGTGTGTGTGTGTGTGTGCGTGTGCATGAGGGGTGCCACTCTACCCCACCTTAGTGGGTCTATTTTATTTCCCTCCCCCAACTGGACATGGTTTAGTGGTCACACCTGGGGGCGAGTCCCTGCTCCCCACCCTGTACTGACTTGGGTGAAAGTCAGAAACAGAATCGTCATCACTCCCTGCTGTGAAAAGAATGCCTTGTTTTATTACAGCTCTGAAAATACTTTCGCTTGAATGTTGCATGTGCAAGTTGACCATATCTGGGGACGACGGTTGCAGGGAAAGGCCTCCTCAGAGTAGCAACTCACTGCATGCCAGGGCGTCTGCCGTCAGCCCCTTGCCAGCTCTCTCTCGCTGAGCAGCCACTAGGCAATTGCAACCTCATTCTTTCCAGAAATGGCTTGGGGACCAGTTAGCAAACGCGAACGCATCTGTAAAGTATGTTCATCAGTCCCTTTCTCTCGCTAACCACGTAAGATGAGTGAGAAGACAGTGTTCTTTTCCAGCTATTACAGTTGACGTTTCAGAGAAGGTGTGGATGCTCGATCGCTAGCTATAGCGAACGCACAGTTTCTGAGGCTGGAGCATCACTGGGATAGAGGAGTCCATGCCTCCTGCTGTCAACTCAAAGACTAAAGCAAATGGCAGTTCAGAAATAAAGGAGTCCCCTCAGAGGAGGACCGTGCTGCACAGGTGCAGGCACGCAGCCCACGGGGGCTCTGCTTCTCTTCTGGAAAATTGGCCAACACTTCTGCTCCCCCTTCTGCTGGCCTTGAGGGACAGAACAGGCCAGCATGTGTGAAGGGGCTTGAGAGCTGGCTGGGGAGGGCAGTACTTTGAAGGCCACTGCCACCTGCAGCCTCCTGCCACATCCCCACGTGCCGAGCCTGCTCCTCGTACCTGGCACGCGGCCCTCAGCCACCTCGTCTTTGGGACCATCATCCTAGGGGCCTATGTGTGTGCCCGTGTGCATTCAGGGAAACAAGGAAAATATCTTCACAATAAGGCAAAAGCTGATCAAATTCATTTAATCTTTGTTAAAAGCATCACAAATGATTCATCGATTTTTAAAAAAGGAAAAATAAGAAGGAGTGCATTGTGTCTTTGTTATGTGCATGGCAGCTGATGGCCTCGTTCCCAGGCACCCATGTCTACCTGAACGTCAACTTCGCAGACCCTCGAATTTACAACCAGGGACAGCCGTGGGCCTCTGCGTGGACCGCCACGGTGCACAGGCGGGGAGGCATCAGGCTCTACTAGATGCTACTTCCTTCCCAGGGGCTTGGGTCCACGTGCCCAAAGTGTTCTTAATAGAAATATTAACATAAAATACAGGAAAACCACAAATAACTAAGGGGAAAAACCCTACCCAAACAGCAGAGAGAATTAAATGGAGTGGGCAAGGAAGGCCAGAGACCTAGAGTGGCTATCGCAGGCACTGTAAGCTAAGGGGCAGGGCAGTTCCCAGGGGTCCATGCTGCCCGTGGGCCCCGGGCCTGGGCTGTGCTCGCCGTGTCTGTCCCTGTGTGCCTGACGCTCGCAGGCGGGCTGCTGGCCAGGGACAGGCGTGTGTGTGGGGGTGGCCAGCAGGATGAAAGCCCCCCCAGGGGCATCCCTGCAGACGGCCCCCAGAGGAGTGGGGGCTGTGGCAAGGTCCCAGAGAGTCATGGCCCCCCGTCGCAGATCCCATCTCCGGGAGGACCTTGACAACAACTTGCAGGGTGGCCTCTGGGGTTGGGGGCGGCCCAGGAGCCCCAGGTGGGCAGGCAGGTGTGGAGGGAGCTTTGGGTCTGAGGGGCAGGTGGTGGGAGTGGGGACACCTCCACTCCTGCGTGACCCAGGGTGCTCCCCTTGTCCCTGTGGTCTTAGACACCCCCCAACCCAGGGACACGAGGCTCCAGTCTCCACGGGTCATTTGCTCAACAAGGAGCGGGCGCCTCCTCCCCACTGGGCACTATTTTGGGCATGAAGATTCCACCCCGGGCTGCCCCCTCTAACGGGTCATGTTTCTTTTCTAGGGAAAATGGGTTCATGTCCCCAAGCTCAGACATGGTGCACAGGAGGATGTCTGCGCCCTCATTTGGATTCGCCCCTAGCCAGCGTGTCACCAGCCTTGGCATCACCAGTCTTGGCTCTGGTGTTCTACCCTCAGAGAGGGAGCCCTGCCAGAGCAGAGGGGGAAGAGGGAGGAGGAGGAGGAGGACGGCGCTACTGAGTTACTGACTTCCCATTTCAAGGCAAAAGGTGACCCCCCACCCCCCGTAAATTCCTATGTGTAGACTTACACTAACATCCCTGATTCTAGGAAACGTGGGGGGTGGTGGGTGTGGAGACTGCATGGCACTGGGGCGCAGAGGGCTGGGTCCGGGGCCACCTCTGCTGTGATCTTGCTGTGACCTTGTGAAAGTCACTCTCCTCCCAGGACCCCTTCTTGAAAACAAGGGGCGCCCTGATGGCCCTTCCAGCTGTGTCATTCTGAGCCCCCCTCTCCCAGCTTGGTTTCTACCCGGGTCCCTCCTTCTACAAGGAAGTATGGAAAATGCGTGTGTTGGAGCCGTCTCCATCATCCACCTTTCCGGGGGCTTCTGGCTCCTTCCGGAGCCCAGACCCAGTGGGAGAGGAGCCATCAGGTGGGAGAAGCCTGTGGGAGGGTACTGCTTGCTGGCAGGAATGAGGGCGAGGAGCCGCGGGCACTGGGTCCTGTGCCCACCCTACCCCATCTGCCCTGGGGAGAACCAGGGGGAGCTGCTGCCCCTTGGGGCTCTAGAGGAGGTGCCCTGGGCACTCAGGGAAGGGGGCTCCCGAGTACGGGGGCTCTGATAGAGCGACCCCAGTGGCTACCGCTGGCCATAAAGATGGAGAGTGAGACACGCCCCCGCACTGCCCACAGCTACCTAGAGAGGCATGACAGAGCTGCAGCTTCCAGGCGGGGGCGCTGGGGACCTGGAGGGTGGAGTTGGGAGGGCCTGGCTCACGGCTCCCACAGAGTGACTGGGTGGCCACACGGGTGGGAGTGAGGAAGAAAGCAACGTCAGGGAGGCCCCAGCCTCTGCGGGGAAGGAGCCCGCCAGACCATGTCTGAGCGGGTCCTTGGGTCTCGCAGCCCAAGGTACTGGGCGGGCTCCAGGATGACCAGCCTCAGCCCAGAGAAGTCAGGCCTCAGGCTGAGCAATAGCACGTGGGGTGGCCGTGTGTGGGGTCCAGAACCTGTCCAAGTCAGGCCTGGTGTCCCACAGAGGCGGGGCCATGTCCGGGGGGTCCCGTGGGCCCCCGTGGGCCTGGGGGTCTTGGACTTATCAGAGGGGGTGGTGCCTGTTGCCAGGCGTGGGGTTGACTCGGGAGGGGGGCTTTCCGCAGGTCTCTGAGGGCCGTCAGTCCGGCCGCCGGCTTCGCCAGTGGTTCTGTGCCCTCCATGGGTGAAACAACAGATGCTGGGCAGCTGTGCATCAGCTCACCAGGTAGCTGTGCATCTCTCGGGAGTTGATGCTCAGGACCACGCCCGAGTGATTGCCTAGGAAACAGAAGAGACGCAGGCCCCATGAGCGCACGCCCTCTGCCAGGGCTGGGACAGGGCCAGGGGGAACACGGTGGTGGCCTCGCCACGTGCAGTGGGCGTTGCTGGGTTCCTTCAGTTTGTGCAGGTCTGGGGGGTCTCCACGGTTCCTAGGTGGGTGCCTGAGGAGTGGGCTCTCCCGGCGCCCTCACAAGCAGTGGGCCCCGGAGGGCCTGAGAGGTGAGGTCCAGGACAGCCCTCACCCGCCGCGTCCACTGACCTGTGTGGGGGTCACCCCTGGAATCAGCAGCAAGGGGGTGTGAGAGGGGCTGAGGTCCCACCCCCTCCTGGCAGTGGGCGCTGCAGGGCGTGGAGTGGTGAGGCCCCGGGAGGTGAGAGTGGGAGAGAGGGGGGCATAGGACGTCAGTGCCAAGGGGTGAGCCGGGTGTCCCGGGTGGGGGCTGGTTAGGAGATGAGGATCCAGGACCCAGAGCTGCCCCGCCTTGAGAGCACCAGGAGACATGGCTGGGAGCCCCCGAGGCACAGCCTGGCCACATCTGAGTCCTCGCCCGTCCTTCACCTGGCTGGGCCTTGGCTCCGTCATCTCCCCCGAGGCACAGCCCGGCCACATCTGAGTCCTCGCCCGTCCTTCACCTGGCTGGGCCTTGGCTCCGTCATCTCTAACGTGAGGGTCAAGCACACCCCTCAAAGGACTGTCGTGGGTCAGATGGGAAAGGGTGGCTCGTGCGCTGGCAAGGCCCACGTGGACCAAGGGCTTGGCTGCAGAAATCTGATTACCCTGCTAGGATTACTCTTTAGGGGCTTGGAAGCAAAGCGCCTTCCTTCGGGGGCCGGGGAGCTGGGCCCTATCTTCCTGAGACCCCCATGCCCTCTCTGCTCGAGAAGGCCTGGGTTCTTTCAGGGCCTCACACCCGCCTCCATCACGGGGTGAGGGTTGGGGTGATGCCGCCTGCAGGACAGGGAGCCCCAAGACCGCCTCCTACCCTGGCAGGAGCAAGACCAGTGGAGGGGTCTTTAGACTGTCACCCGCAGCCCTCGGCCCTCGAGGGGCACACTGCTGTGCAGCCACTGAGTCGGGCCTGAGCCCATGCCACCTGTTGTCACTAAGTGACCTGGGGAGGCTGAGTCATAGCTCTGAGCTTCAGCCTTCTCATCTGTGCAGTGGATACAATGTCTGTGAGTACCTCAGGGGAGTCAGAGGGGCCTGGGGGGCACCGAACTGGGGCCTGACACAGTCGGTGCTTAGTGAAATATACGACCCTTGCGATGTTTCCAAGGTTACAGGCGCATGGCGCCACAAGGAGCACACCTGCGCTGGCGATGGGGGGGGACCAGGGACCCCCGTCGAGGTTGGGGCAGACAGGCCTGGTGAGGGGCTGCAGAGAGCGCAGGGGAGGCAGAAAGGGACAGCCCATCCATTCGGCTGCCCTGACCCCTCTCAGGAGAGCATGACAGTCACACGCTTTGGGGCCTGACGGGCTGGGGTCTGGCTGGCTGGGGCCTGGGTGAGCAACTTCTTTTTTTGTGCACCTCGCTTTCAAGAATTTGTAAAGCTGGGGACAGAGGTTTCCGCCACTCATATTCTGAGGGCGTCCTGGATGCAGCATGTGAGTGACACTTAAAGCCGGATAATCAGAGCTGCAATGGCAGCAACTGGTCGTGCTGAGACCTCTGTGGCTTCCTGTGTCCTGTCCTCAGCTCCAGAAGTTTCAGCTGAAGCCCCCAGCAACAGTGAGAGGTGTGTGCCGACATCGCCATAAAATCAGGCCTGGACGGGGATTGTTAAGAGAGAACATGGACCATAGGGGAGAAGCCAGGTCCCTGGGGTCTGCCAAGATGTGAGTTCCAGCTCCATCCCCCACGAGCTGTGACCTTGGGCAAGGACAGTCCGTCTCCCTGCACTTTCATGTCCACAGCCCTAGGGAAGAGCCCGCCTGCTCGGCTGCTGAGATGGGCATAGAAAGTGCCCACACAGCCCGGCTGCCAGCTGCACTTGCCCGACATGGCAAGCAGGCCTGATGCCACGCCCTGGTGGCACGGGCTCCCTGCCCTCTGGCAAGTCTCAGAGTCTCCTGGGCCTCAGTTTCCCCTCATCGAGAGGAAGAGCTGCAGGACCTGCGGTGGTAGATTGCATCACGCTTGGACTGCAGCTGAGGGGTGGAGTCTGTGCCCCTCCCCTCAAACGTGGACAGGGCAAGACACAAGTGACAGGGCAGGACTTCAAGGCCAGGCTCTGAAGCAGGTGCAGCTCCTGCCTGGCCACCTCCCTCCACATGCTCCTGGAAGTCAGCCGCCATGCTGGAGGAAGCCCAAGCCACACAGCGAGACCATGTGCAGGTGTCCTGGTCGATGGCCCCGGTGAGGGGGTAGCTGACTGCCTGCATTAATTGTGGGACATCGGAGTGAGGCAGCCTTTGAGAGGACTGCTGCAGCAGCCAATGACTGCAACCTCATGAGAGACCCTGATAGCAAACGGCCCGGCCGAGCCTCGTCAGTTCCCAGAAGCCAGAAAAGAAAATGGCCTTAAACGATGCTGTGCCGCTGAGATGGGTGGTTTGTCCTGCAGCCATAGATGACTTGACTGGTCTTCTGTCCACCAGGCACGGCCAGGAGCAAAGGAGATCACATCAGTGGAAATACTTCGTAAACTGTGAAGTGCGGCGCCGCATGGCCATGTGTGGGGTGCTCCCTAAATCACCACTGTGGCGAACGGGAGGATTGGGAGAGCTGAGAGCGCGGCTGTGGGGGAAAGGCCGCCCACGTCCTAGGCCAGAGCTGGGCTTCCTTTAAAGCCAGCTCCGTTTCCTGTCCTTTCCCTGCCTCGCTGGGGCTGCCTGGGGCTCTTTGCTCATTACCAGGCATGGGGCCCTCAGCTTCCACAGGCCTCCATTGCATCTCTGCGGGCAGCCCTGGGAGGTCCCGTCATCCCGTCGTCAGATGGAGGGAACACAGTGGACCTGAGTGACCTGCCGGCCTGGTCTGCTGGGCCAGGGTCCCGTGCGTTTTGCTGGCCCTGGTGGCCCAGTGGGATGGCCTGCGGGAGGGTGGGGTGAGTTTGGGGAGGGCGTTACCTAGAGTCTGTGAGTTGAGATCATCATCTATAAACTCCTCACCCTGGACGGCGCCCTGGACGTCCTCGCTGTGGCTCACGGGGCTGGTCATCTCCTGCTCCTTCTCATTGTGCATTTGCGCATACACGGTCCTGCCGGGCCGTTTCCTGCTGGACAGAGGCGAGGGCGGCTCAGCTTGGGCAGCGTCCCAGGCCACCTGCCCCCAGAACCTTCCACTGGGCACCTGTCCACACCAAGCGTGGTACACGGGGGCCCACAGCACTCCAGATGCACCTACCTCAGCCCTAAGTCTTTCCTCCGACCCCATCTCTGTGCAAAGCCCCTTCCTCCAGGAAACCCTCCGTCCTGTGTGCTCCTTCGGCCCTGGGGTTCCCTCTGCCCTGACACATTGGGTGATCACTGTGTACCTGTTTGTCTCCCCGACAAGCGAAGTGAGGGTGCGTTTCAGGGAGAGGGCATTAGATCCTCTTTACCCTCCCCGCCGCGCCTGGCCACACATTCCTGTAGGAGGCATGAGCCTGCCCAGCTCCAAGAGGTGCTTGCTGAGCTCCGTCCAGGCATCCTAGGGAGGTGCTGTCCTCGGCTTCCCAGCCAGGAAAGGGAGAGGCTGGGCACAGTCCCTCTGCCTCCACTGGGACTGGGCTCAAGACCTGCCCTGGGCCAGGTTCCTTCATGTGCGACACCCCACGTAGTCCAATCAAAACCCAGGGCTCAGGGTCCTATTTCACAGATGAGGGGACGGAGACTCTGGGAGAGGGGCCTTTCCCAGTTGTAGCTGATGAACCCCGCCAGTCCTCTGGAAACATGTTGATGGCAGGATGGGCCGGGCCCTGTGACTAGCTCTGAGGGTGACAGAAGGTGGCCAGTGTCACCTCCAGGCTGCAATGCGTCACCACTCAAAGCAGCCCTGGTCCCTCAGTCTAGAGCCTTGAGAGGACGGCCACGCCCCTGCCGGGCCCTGGGACATGTGGCCATGGGCCTTGCCTGGGTTGTCAGCACCACCCAGCCCAGCCCATGAGCAAGCTGGGAGCTCCTGAGGGCGCAGGCCACACCAGAGCCTAAAGCCTCAGGCCCTGGGGCTAAACGGGGTGCGGCTCTGCTGCTCTCCTCCAGTGGAACTCCTGGAGCTGCTGGGGTTGGGGGCACAGCCACCCCCGTAGCTGTGCTCCATGGCCAGGCTACCTCCCCAGAGGCAGGAAATGAATCAGTGAGAGCCTGGTGCTGGCAGGCCACTTGCACCCTCGCCTCAGGCAGCTTCTCAGCCCCCTCAAGGTCCTCCCCTCTGTTCCCTCCCCCAACCCCCGGGTGCGAGGCAAGCCAGGCTCCTTCCAGACTCTTCATACTGTGGGCAGTGAATCTAGGGCACTGGTGGACACCACACTCAGGCCCCCGGGTGGCCTGAAGAATGGGGAAAAGTGTCAACCATCCCTGCCACAGCCTCCCTGTGTTAGCCCTGATAGGCCAGGCCCGCCTTCTCCTCCCGGGGCAGCGAGTGCCTCTCTAACTGCCTGTCTCTGAGTGCCTGGGCCAAGCTCCGATGAAACTGATATTCAGGGGGCGTGAGAAACCGAGAGACCAGCCGCTGCGGCCATCTCCAGCACAGCGCTCAGGAGGCAGCGTGCCGCCGGCCCCCCCTGCAGGGCTCGGGACGCTCAGAACCCACACCCCAGAGGCAATGCAAGAGAAACCAGAGCAGAATGCCTGCAGGAGTGGGGCCCGCTCCCACTTCTCGAGCCCCTTCTTCCTTAGTTTTTTTTTTTGAGATGGAGTCTTGCTCTGTCACCCAGGCTGGAGTGCAGTGACGTGATCTCAGCTCACTGCAACCTCCGCCTCCCAGGTTCAAGCAATTCCCCTGCTTCAGCCTGCCCAGTAGCTGGGATTACAGGCATGAGCCACCACGCCTGGTTGATTTTTGTATTTTTAGTAGAGATGGGGTTTCACCATGTTGGCCAGGATGATCTTGAACTCCTGACCTCGTGATCCGCCCACCTTGGCCTCCCAAGGTGCTGGGATTACAGGCTTGAGTCACCGTGCCTGGCCCCTTCTTCCTTTCTTCTCCTCCTCTACCCTCTTCCCCTTCTCCCCTCCTCACCACTGCTGCTTCTGAGTCTTCTTTTACAGATGGGGAAACTGAGGCTCAGGAAAAGGGACTCCCTGAGCCACGGAGCCAGTCAGCAGCAGGGCAGGGGCGTGGCCCAGGTCTCTGAGACTGACCCTGTCCTCACCCACTGTGCGGGGCCACCCTGCAGTCCTTGCAGCCCCGTGTGAAAGGTGCTTGGGCAGAGGCCCAGAAGGGGCAGAGCTGGCTGGGGTCTTGTCTCACTGACCTGTGGCAAAGTGCCCAGAGGGGGCCTCCCTGCTCCTGGGGATGCCTCGGGGGGCAATCGCGGTGTCCAGGTCCCTGAGACCTGGCCATCTGCGAGCGGCAGCCAGACACTATGACTGCTCCCACCAGCCTTTTTCCTGATGTACCCGTGGCCAGCAAGTTTTATGCCTTTTCTGCCGTTACCACCCCAGGCTCATCTCACGAGGAAGCTGGCAGTTGCCTGTCCTTTGGCCTCTCTGAGGCTCTGCTTTGGGATTTGAAGGCTGCAGCATTTTGAACAGACTGAAGATGGGGCCGGCAAGGTGGGACGGGGCGCATGACCGGGACTGGGGTGGGGACCAGGGCAGCCCCTTCCCTGGGAGGCACCTGTGTGTTTCTGGGCAGATGTTGCACCCTCTGCAGGCTAAGCCCCTCATGGGGCCAGAATGGCCTGGGACTGGCCCCAGGGACAGATAGGGCATGGGGAGGGAATCAGAGCCTTGAGGCCGAGGGCAGTCCCTCCAAACGGAAGTCACTGGGTCCCGGCGCCACATCAGAAACAAAATGACCTGCAGCTCTCCTAGAGACAAGAAGATGCCCAGCCTGGCACATCTAAAGGCAATCCAGAAATGCCCGCAGGGGCAGAGGGAGTGTGCGCCAGTCTCTCAAAAGGGTCAAGTGCGTCCCTCGTCTATCTGAAGACTCAGCCTGTCGTCTACGGCCATACCACCGTGAACACACCCAGTCACGTCTGAGGACACACCGCTCGAGGAGGCTCAGGAGGGGTCTTCGAGAGGGGCACTTCTGCCCATGCCCAATACACTCAGCTCCAGAGCTTGGACTCACAGCCCCTGGGGTTTGTCAGCGCCAACTTTAAGCTGCTTCTGTTTCCAGGGCCGTGAGGGGCCTGGCTTCAGGACCTGAAAGCCTGGCCTCGAAGGCCACCCCTGCCACCTCCTCGCTGTGACAAAGCCCACTTGCAGTGGCCATGGGATACAGGCTGGGGGAGGGAGCACATGGGAAGGAGGTGGGATTCCTGGCCTGGGCACCTGGCAGAGGATAGTATCATTTGCTCAGCACCAGCTTTGGGGGAAGAGGATGCCGGGTTTGATTTGAATTTGCAGTGCCTATGGAACCCCTGGATGAACCTCTTGGGAAGCCAATGCCTCTGAGTTTGGAAATTAGGAAACACCACAGCCCGGACCCTATTCTACTTCTTTGCCCCACCAACTCCTATTCATCCTTCAGGATCCCCACCAGAAGTCACTTCCTCAGGGAAGTCCTCCCAGATTCTACGGTTCAGCTCTGAGTGCCTCAGGCCACCCCTTCAGGTGGAACTGAGTAACAAGGCAGGTAAGGAGCTCCTGGATGCACTCCCAGTCAGCGCTGTGTTCCAGTGCAGACCAGCCTGCAGCATGGGGCACACATGAAACTATTACTCGAAAGACCCACAGTGCATCAGAGACAGTGGGACTGGGGGCAGGAGGAGAGGTGGGGGAGGGCAGGGCCCTTGAAAGGCTGGGGCTTGGTGTCGGGGAAGGGCCCTAGGCTCCAAATAAGCCAAAAGGAAGGGGTGAGCTATGGCCTTTGACGGTCCTCAAGGCTGATCCCAATTAGGGGACTGAGGTCCCTGGAGCTGAACCAGCAGGCTGGGAGAAGCAACAGGGCCAAATCTGGAAGCTGCGTTTGCAGGGAAGGAGTCTGGTGATGCCACTGGGTCACTTTGCTCATTCCAAGTCTAATGTTCAGGGAATTTCTGGTTGTCCAACCCCTGCAGGGTGGCCAAGCATGGGGGGATCACAACCATGTCATAGACAGGGAACAGCCTCAGAAAGAGAGAGAGGTACGAAAGCCCCTCCCAATAAACACAGGCTGCTCTTGCTGCCCCAATCCAGCCTTGGCACAAGCAGCTCCCTCATGGGGTTGCCCAGAGCCCTCCCCAGTGGGAGCGCCTGGCAGGAAGCTCTGTAGCTCTCAAGGGCTCTCGAGGGGAAGGAAGGGACGGGTGGGCGGCTGGGGAAGCCTGGGATGCGGGTGGGCTGGGGTCAGTTCCCAGCTCTGAGGCTGGCAGTCTGTGTGACCTTGGGCACGCGGCTTAACCTCTCTGAGCCCGCTTTCCTCATCTGTGAGATGGGCAGTGTCCTCCCTGCTGGGTGGGTGGAGCTGAATGGGACGATGGCTGGAAAGTCCTGGGCAGAGTGAGGAGGGGGGTGGGCGATGCTTGCTGGGTTGTGAGTGGTGGCAACCATCTCTTCTGGGAACCCTGCAGGTGGTACGGAGCCAGGCAAGTGCCCCCCACCCCCTGCAGCCCACCACAGGCACAAACTCTCACCACGCCCTTCGGAGGCCCTGCTGGGGTCCTTCCCAGAGCGGCCTGAGTGAGTTGGCCTGGCTGCCCCATGGTCAGAGCCCGGCAGGCCACAGCATCCAAGGGCCTTGCCTTTTGAACTTGTAGAGGATGAACGCTCCCACCGCGAAGAGCCCGATGGCAAACAGCACCACCACCGCCCAGTAGCCACCGCCGCTGCCCAGCTGCTCCACACCTGCAAGCAAAGCGGTCGTCAGCGGAGGGCCACAGGCACTGCCCATCCCTGGCCCGTTCCCGGCCCATCCGTCTGTCCCCCGCCCATCCCCAGCTTGTCCCCTGCCTGTCTCTGGCCCATTTCCCTTCTGTCTTCAGCCCACCCATCCCCATTCCCTACTCAGCCCATCCCCTACCTGTCCCCGGCCCATCCCCTGCCTGTCCCTTCCCCAGCCTCAATGCCCGTGGCTGGCGCTCCTGATGTGGCTGAGTGGGGCTAGAGGCCGTAAAAGACCAGGAGTGCTACCTGTGTGACCTTCCCCTCTACCTGGCTCCGGCTGGGAATGGGGGCTGTGGGCAGAGCTCCCTGGCTATGTTGATGCTGGCATGGGGTGAACCTGCCAAATCTCAAGGGCACAGTGTCTTTACAGAGCAAAGAAAAGTTCTTCAGCTTCTGCAAAGGCTTTTGCCCCAAAGCAGAAAGGATGACCGATGACCAAGGAGACAGCCCTGTAGGGCAGGGAAGGGGCAGAGATCACCCGAGACCCAAAGCGTGGGTGTCAGGTAAGAGCCACGCTCCACAGGGACTCTGTGGAGGAGAGCGGGGCCCTGGGTCTGACCTGGGTGGATTCTCGGTTCCCTCAGAGGAGGTGCTGGCCGTCTGCCCGAGGGCCCTGCAGGGACATGCCTTCTCCAGGGCCTGGATGCCTCCTCTACCCATTTTGCTGGGGTGCTCCCAGTGGCTCACCTGTGCCTGTGTCCCGCAGGGCCACCAGGACCCGGACCCCGCCACGCAGGAGGAAGCTGATCTTCTGAGCGTTCAGCACCTGCTGGATGGCGGTGAGCCTCTGCAAGCACAGAGGGGACAGTGAGGTGAGAGAGAGAGGGTCCTCCACCAAGAGGGGACAGTGAGGGTATCTCCGCCAGAGGGGAGAGGGTGTCCTTTACCTGGGGGGACAGTGAGGGGGACCTCCATGGGGGGGTCCTCCACTTGGAGGGGGGGTGAGAGGGTCCTCCACCAGAAGCGGGGAGATGGAGTCCTCCTCCAGGAGGGGGTGAGGGGGTCCTACACGGGGGGTGGGGGAGGGGATCTGCCACAGGGGTAAGGGGAAGAAGGGCCCTCCTCTGATGGAGAGCGTGAGGTGGGGGTCCTCCATGGGGGGAGGCAAGGATGGTCTTCTGGGATCCACCAGAGGGGTGGGGAGAGTGATGGGGATGTGGTGGGGGAGAGTTGGGGAGTGGCCTTGGGATCCACCGGCGGGGGATGGGAGAGCTGGGTGGATGGGTGTGAGTCCTGCTTGGACCCTCTGGAGCCATGGGGCTGGGGTGGGCCACTTGGCCTCACTGAGCCTCTGTGTCCTCCTTTGTACCACGAGAATAATCACCCACCAGGGAACTTTCGCCAAGAACCATGGATGGGACACAAAGGTGACCCAGACATGGGTCTGCCCTCCACAAACTCCTGTTTTAGTTGGGAATATAAAAGGGACACAGGCCATGGAGTGCGTCAAGTTGGAGAAAGGCAGGGGTGCTCCAGGAGGCTCCATCCCCCAGTGGTGGTCAGGGAAGGCTTCCTGGAGGTGGAAGACCAAGAAGAGAATGAGACAGGGCAGGACAGGTGATCAGATCCCCTACCTGAGGGAGGGATATCCCAGGACATGTTGCTGGCTTGTGGGGTGAGGGATGCAGGGTGGGGGGCATCTATGGCTGGAGAGGGTGGTGGCCAGAAGGCAGCCAGCCTTGTGGGCCACGGGCATCCTCCTCTGGGGTCTGCATGATGCGACAAATGCTGAGGTGCCTGGTGCGCAGGAGGGCTCCCTCCCGGCCCCTCTCACTCCTTCTTGGGTCTGAGCATCAGTCATCACCCAGGGCTGGGCGGGGCTGGAGATCCGGCCGTCTTCCACAGCGCTGGTCAGCTCTCAATAGCCATTCTAACAGGTGTGAGGCGTGTCTCAGCGTGGCTTTGATGAGCATTTCCCTGATGATTCTAGACGTTGAGCATGTTTTTCACATACCCGTTGGCCATTTGTGCGTCTCCCTTTGAGGAAGGTCTACTTGGCTCCTTTGCCTATATTTCCGCCGGGTCACTTGTTTTTTGGCTGGAGTTGAGTTTCTTACGTATTCTGGATGTGAACCCCTTGTCAGAGGTATGCTTTATGAATCTTTTCTCCAGTTCTGTGGGTCATCGCTTCACTCCGCTGACTGTTTCTCTGGCTGTGCAGAAGTCTTTCGGTTCAACATCATCCCATTTGTCTATTTTTTGCCTTTGCTGCAGTACTTTTGGGGTCATATCTAAAACAGCATTGGCCAGACTGATGCATAGTTTTTCACTATGTTTTCCTTAGGTGGTTTTGCAGTTTCAGGTCTTATACTTGTCTTCAATCCACTTTGAGCTGATTTTTGTAGAGGTTGTAAGAATCTAACTGCCTCCTTCTGCATGTGAATACTCAGTTTCCCAACAGCATTTATGGAAGGGACTCTCTTTTCTCCATTGTGTCTCCTTGACAGCTTTATTGAAAATCAACTGACCGTACATGTATGGATTTCTTTCTGGGCTCTCCATTCTGTTGCATGGGTCTATGTGTCTGTTTTTATGCCAGTACCATGCTGTTTGGATTACTGTAACTTTGTAGTGCATTTTGAAGTCGGGGAGTGTGATATTTCCCACTTTTTTCTTTCTCCTTAGAATGGCTTTGGCTATTTCAGGCCTTTTGTGGTTGCATACAAATTTCAGAATTTTTCTTCTATTTCTGTGAAAAACATCATTGAAATTTTGATGGACATTGCATTAAATCTGTAGATCACTTTAGGTAGCATGGACATCTTAATAATATAAATTCTTCTAATCCATGAAGACAGAATGTCTTTCCATCGATTTGTCTTCCTCACATTCTTTCCTTGGTGTTTTATGGATTTCAGTGCACAAGTTTTTCACTTCCTTGGCTCAATTTGTTCCTAAGTAGTTTATTTTGCTTTTAATTTTTGATGCTACTGTTAGTGGGATTATTTTCTTGATTTCCTTTCAGATAGCTTGAGATTAGTGTCTAGAAGCACTTCTGCTATTTGATTGCCTCTGGCCCTTCCTGACTGTGGCCCTCGCCAAGCCTCCCTTCTCTCATCTGTAAAATGGGATGTGGCACTGCACGGGTATGCTGGGATATGCACTGCCCTTCCCATGGGCTGGCTATGCCTTCCAGACCACCTGAGTGAGCATCGGTCTCCATGACCAGTGCAGGATATGTGAGCTTCTGGTTCATTTTTAGAAACTAATAGTAACATTTACTATTTTTTTTTTTTGAGACGGAGTCTCACTTGGTCACCCAAACTGGAGTGCAACAGTTCGATCTCCGGCTCACTGCAACTTCTGCCTCCTGAGTTCAAGCGATTCTCCTGCCTCAGTCTCCCAAGTAGCTGGGACTACAGGCACGTGCCACCACGCTTGGCTAATCTTTTTTTTTCAGTAGAGATGGGGTTTCACTGTGTTAGCCAGGATGGTCTCGATCTGCTGACCTTGTGATCCGCCTGCCTCAGCCTCCCAAAGTGCTGGGATTACAGGCGTGAGCCAACGTGCCCGGCTTTACTCTTTTAAAGTATACAATTTAATGCATTTTAGTATATTCCCAAAGTTGGGCAAGCATTGTCACTATCTAATTCCTGCACATTTTCATCCTCTCCCGAAGAATCCCCCTAGCCTTAGCAGTCACTCCCCACACACCCTCCCCCAGCCCCCGGCGACACCCATTTATTTCTGTCTCTATGGAGTTGCCTGCTCAGGGCATTTCGTGTGAATGGAATCGTACACTACGTAGTCTTTTACAACTGGCCTCTTTCCCTTCACATCATGTTTTCAAGGTTCGTCCATGCTTTCAGAAGTGTCAAGGGCTTCATTCCTTTTGGTGGTCAAAGAATATTCCATTGTAAGGTTGGACTACACTTTGTTTCTTCACTCATCACCTGATGAGCACTTTGTGGCTATGATGAGTCACCTAACTATGACTCCATGTACTACAAGTATGTTTTTGCTTCTCTTGGGTATATACCCAGAAGTGGACGTGCTGGGTCATGTGGTAACTCTAGGTGTAACTTACTGAGGAACTTCCAGCCCGTTTTGCACAGCAGCTGAACCCTTTCTAGCAGCAGTGTGAGAGGTTCTGATTTCTCCGCTTCCCTGTCAACACTTGGAATCGTCTGCTTTTTAATTTTAGCCACCCTAGTGGGTGTGAAGGGATTCCGGTTCATCTTTGTGTCCCCTTCCCACACCTGTCACATGGCAGGTCTTTTATGCCCTCCATGATGGCTATGATTTAGAAGTTGTCCTATGCAATGAAGACATTTGCTAACTGCATGGGGGCCGAGTTCTGTTCGGTCCTGAAACACACGCCCTTGGGTGTCTTCCCTGACAGTGCTTACCCACATTTCCCAGTGCCCCTGGCACTCAGTTTGGGGCCATGCGACCATCTCCAGACAATGATATGGGAGAGGAAGTGAGTGAGTCCCCCTCAGGAGGTGGTCCAGTCTGTGCCCTCTCCTAACTACCTCTGCCACAGTGACCTTAGAGGCTGCATGACTTCCAGAGGGTGTAGCCACAGGTGGAGGAGGGCCGGCCAGCCACCCTGAGTCAGCCTGTGATGCAGCCAGAAAGAGGCCTTTGTGCCATGAGCCACTGAGACCTTCCTGCTTGTTGTGAATGACCCGAGCCCTGGGGTGTGCAGTGAGGACCTGGGGGTCCAGTGGCCGCAGGACATACCTTATCACTCGAGAGGCTCCTCTTCCTTGTGGGCCTGGAAGGGGGAAGGAGCACGTACAGGTCAGCCAAGGTGGGCAGCCCCGGCTTCACCACGGTCACCAGCAGCTCCTCAGGGACGCTGGTTTCCTGCGGGGACAGCGAAGCCCCCTTGGTCCGCTTGTCTTCATCATCCCCTGCGTCATGCCAGGGCCCCTAGGAACACCCTCTCTCCCTTCTTGGTCCGAGTCCTGGACACCTGTCCTACAAGCCATTCCTGACCCCTGCATGGCGTGGGGATGGCTCCAGGTTCCCAGGGTGCCCTGAGCTACCTCCCGCACCCAGCTGTCCAGGAACCCCAGCCCTGCTATTCAGGCCCTGTGCCCTCATACCAGCCTCCCCTTGGCCAGGCCTGGCCCTCAGTCCATCCTTCAGACCATGACTAGAATGAGCACCTTCCTCCCTGGCTACTGTCCTCCCAGACAAAGCTCCTTACCACACCCTTCCAGGTCCATGACCCGGCCCCACTGACTTCGGCCGCCTCCCGCTTCCCACTCCCCAGTACCCCAGGCCCAGCTAGGGTCACACACCCACATAGAACTCCCTCAACCCATAGGCGCTGCTCATGTAGGGGGCTCTGCTTCCTGGAAGTCACATTCCACTCACTTACATCTGGCAAACCCCTATTCATCCTTCAGTGCCCAGGACCCTTTCACCAGCATTATTCACAGGAGGAGGGGAAGCCTGGTCAGAGCAGGCCCCAGCCTGTGACAGCCTGAGATGACTCTAGAGGACTGGTCTCCCTCACTGGGCCTCCTGGGAGCTCTCAGAGGGTAGTAAGCACACTGGATTCTCTCTGTTGCCAATGTCCAGCCCAGAAGAGAAATTCAGTGGATGAAGGCAAATTGCTTTAAAGAGACTCTGGACCACTGGAGGACGGCAGAAGGGTCTTCTGCAAACAGCAGGTGCTCCCTGGACCGTATGCATGGAGGGTGCCTGTGGGCCCTCCCCTGTGAGGTGGCACTCCAGCTGCAGGTCCCCCTGAGCCAGGGCAGTGCTGCCCGCCCCCACCATAGCTACCAACACCCCCAGCCAGCCTGAAGGCCACAGCATCATGTGCAGGGGCTGTGCCACCAGCCTCTCCCTGCCCTGGGTGCCCCGGGGGCCGTTGGGCTTTTCTGGATGCTGGAAGTGCCACTGGGCTGGGGAGGCTCCAGGCTCTGGGCGACACCTTGGAGAGCAGCCGGGTGACCACCAGGCCCACATCTTCCCTCCACTCAGGCGTGTTGGGGTTGTAGGCATCCAGCTCCTTGGAAAATTCTAGAGGCACCACCTGAAATTGATCTGGAAAGAGGCAGAGGAGGGAGACTGGTCAGTCCTGAACAGCCTGGATCTAACGGCTCCGGTCGGGAGGGGGCAGCCACATGCCCTGGATGGTTCGGCCATCAGGTCCGCCCTGGGTTTAGATCCCAGGGCCCTGCGGCCCCATCGTTGTCTCAAGCAGGCTGAGAGCAGTCCTGATCTTGTGTTTGGAAACCAGCTCCCTCCCTGGGCGCCAGCAGTGGTGGCCTGTCCCAGGCAGGACCCATGTCACTGGCTGCCATCTTACAATAGCAGTGACCAAGATGCTAGTGATGATGACAAAGACACCCTGACCCAGGAGGGAGGCCTGGTGTGCACCGAGCCTGCTCTGTGAGATTTGCCTCCTTGACTCACAAGGATGAACACACCCTATGATGTCAGCTTCTCATCCCTCAGGGATCCATGGACTTCAACTGGCTGGTCCACCCACCAGATAAAGAATCCCTTGAGAGCAGAGGCCTTGTCTTCTTCTTTTTCCCACATTTCCCATGGTCTGTGGCTCAGAGCCCAATTCTAGGGTCATCAGGGACCTCAGAGCTAAATTTTAATCTCTTCACTTCTCAGGCCTCAGTTTTTTCACATATAAACAGTGGGAGGAGGCTGTGCTGGGCTGAGGGGCTCAAGGGACGAGTGCTTTGAGAACTGCAAACCCAACATCCTACGATGAGGGTGGTGACGGCCTTTGCAAAGCTCCTGGGCCAGCAATGAATGAAGAACAGCCAAGGGCAGCCTCCTCCAGGGTGTGACGGGCCTGTGTGGGCAGCCCAGCCCTTTGCATACTTATCCAGCTAAATATTTAACTGATGGCTGCTGTCCACAGTAGAGGCTCTTCTTAAAGCAAAATGAGGGTTTATTGCTGTGATGATGGGGACAAAGGTATGTAAGAGGGGGCGTCTCCTCCAGTCTTAGGACCAATTACTATTGTCAATATCTCCCACGAGGGGCTAAGAGCCCCCAGTGGGCGCAGAGAAATGAGGATGCAGATTCAGCACAGGAGGCTCAGCGTTTCTATAGATGGGAGTCCTCTTTAAGGTGCAATCATGAGACAACGCTCAGGTGGCCGGAGGTGCCAAGAGGGCAGGGGCCTTGGAGGCAGGCAGAGCCTGTACCCAAACCTGGCTCTCTTGTTGCTGGGTGACCTTGTCCCTGTGTGTTGTGTCCCATGAGTGTCTTGGGACACTGGAGTTGTCAGTATTTATTTTGCAGATGGGGAAACTGAGGCCAGAGAGACCGGGAGACTGCCCAGGTCTCTAACTGGGCAGGGCTGTGTTTATCCAGCCCCTCTCTCCTCACCCCAGGGCCACCCAGGGTGATCAGGGAGTCCATGGCTTAAGCAACCCATGTGGTCCAGCCCACCGAACAGCAGCAGGGGTGCAGAGGCCGTGCTGCCAGACCCCAGAAGGACTCACCCAGCACGCGGAGGGCCCTGGAGTCCTGCAGCACCGAGTTCCCGCAGGCGGCCTGCACCGTCACACGCACGTCGCCCGTGTCCGAAAACCGCGTTGTCACAGAATTATCCAGGGAAAGGAGGGGCTGCAGGGGCACAGCAGGGCTCAGAGGCCTGGCAGGGCAAGGCAGCGGCTGTGGGGGATGCTGGCCTGTGGTCACTGCCTCACTGAGAGCATCGCTGCCCCGTTGTTCTCATCAGCAAATGGGCCCATTATGGCTGTCCTGTTTTGGTAGCACCCAGGGAGGCACGGGGCGGAGGGGAGCACCTGGTTCTTTTGTTGTTGTTGAAATGGAGTCTCGATCTGTCGCCCAGGCTGGAGTGCAGTGGCGTGATCTCGGCTCACTGCAACCTCTGCCTCCTGGGTTCAAGTGATTCTCCCGCCTCAGCCTCCTGAGTAGCTGGGGACACAGGCATATGCACCACAAACGCCTGGCTAATTTTTGTATTTTTAGTAGAGACAGGGTTTCACCATGTTGGCCAGGCTGGTCTCGAACTCCTGACCTCATGGGCACCTGGTTCTAAGCCAACACAGAGGAACACAAGACCCCAGCACCCCTTCCTTCTTGATAGCTCCCCAGGCCCCTCCCACACAGGTATTTAGGAGGCCCGATGTGGCTGTCGGGATGGACCTTCACTCCCTGACCCACATCATCTTCCATGGCTGTGGAGGAGCCATGGCCCCAGCATCCATAGCACCAAGCCAGCACCCAGCTCAGAACTGCACCGTGGGGTGGTGCACACTTAGCAGGGTGGGCGTTGTGTTGCCCAGAGACAGGAGAGGCCCCCCAACAGGTGTAGATGTGGAGGCAGAGGCTCTGTGGGGTGAAGTGATATGCACAGAGCATGCAGCTGGAAGTGGCGGAGCTGAGACCCAAACCCAGACCCTGAGCTCCTTCTCAACCCTCCCCATTCCAGAGAAAACACAACACAGAGCCCACAGCCCCTCCACTTGCTGGGACTCTGTGTCAAGGCTCTCAGCTGCTGGTAGGAGGCTTCCTGCCTGGCGGTGCTGGGCTGTTTGCTGAATGAGTGGAGGATGCCCCTCCTTGGGTCTTGCCCCCAGTCCAGGCATTCTGCTGATCTGGGCTCTCTCTCCTACTCAAGAACTATCTGTGGCTCCCCACTGCAGACAGGGTATGACCCGGGCCTCTGAGTGAAGCTTCTAAGACCCTGTAACCTCTTCTTCCATAAAGCCTTCCCTGAGCCCCTCACTGCAGATGCCCCCTCCTTTCCTGGAGCTCTCTTGCAGCCCACCTACCTGTCCTCGTGACTCCTACCACCCCCAACTGGGTCAGCCACTGTGTTCCCACCTCTTTCTAGTCTGACTCATTTGGCACTATTGAGAAGACGGGTGCTGAACAGGCACCCACAGGGGGTGATGAGTGAAAGAACACCAGGGCGTGTCCCTCTCAATTGCCCCAGGAGGGGCCCAAGGCTGAGGAGTGTGCTCTGTACTGGGCCCTCCTGTTGAACACCTGGGGCCATGCTCTGCCCCACTGTGCACCTCGGGGGAGCCTGCAGGAAGGAGGGCTGAGTGGGGCAAGGCCAGCGCACCTGCAGGCTCTGGCCGATCCACCAGTAGAAGACGGTGAGGTTGGGGTTCAAGGGAAGCAGCACAGCTGTGAGGTTCACCTCCTGGTTGATGCCAACGACAGGAACCACCTCCAGGTAGAGGGCCTGCAGGGGAGCTGTGGGACCCAAAAAGGCCAGGGTTAGAAAATATCAGGGCATGGGGCATTTCAGAGACTGCTTAGTGATTGTTGTCACCAGCAACTTCATTGCTATCACCACTACCACCACCATCACCAATACTGTCACCATCACCACTACCACCACCATCCATCCCCACCACTACTATCACCACCACCGCCACCACCATCACCATCACCACCAGCATCACCAGCATCACCTCCACCATCACCAATATCACTACCATCACCAGCATCACCACCACCATGTCCATCCCCACCACTGTCACCACCACCATCCCCACCATCCCCACCATCACCACTATCACCACTATCACCACCATCACCATCACCATCACCACCACATCCATCCCCACCACTACTATCATCACCATCACCACCATCACCATCACCATCACCACCACGACCACCACCACCACCACCATCACCACCACCACCACATCACCACCACCACCACCATCACCACCACCACCACATCACCACCACCACCACATCACCACCATCATCACCATCACCACCACATCCATCCCCACCACTACTATCATCACCATCACCACCATCACCATCACCATCACCATCACCACCATGACCACCACTACCACCACCATCACCACCACCACATCACTACCACCACCACCACCATCACCACCACCACCATCACCACCACCACATCACCACCACCACCATCACCACCACCACCACCACCACATCCATCCCCGCCACTACTATCACCACCACCACCACCATCACCATCACCACCAGCATCACCAGCATCACCTCCACCATCACCAATACCACCACCATCACCAGCATCACCACCACCATGTCCATCCCCACCACTGTCACCACCACCATCCCCACCATCACCACCATCACCACCATCACCATCACCACCACATCACCATCACCACCACATCTATCCCCACCACTACTATCACCATCATCACCACCACCACCACCATCACCATCACCATCACCACCATGTCCATCCCCACCACCACTATCACCACCATCACCACCATCACCATCACCACCATCACTACCACCACCACATCACCACCATCACCACCACCATCACCACCACCACCACATCACCATCACCACCATCACCACCATCACCACCATCACCATCACCACCATCACCACCACCACATCACCACCACCACCACCATCACCACCACATCCATCCCCACCACTACTATCACCACCACCACCACCATCACCATCACCACCAGCATCACCAGCATCACTGCCACCATCACCACCACCACATCCATCCCCACCACTGTCACCACCACCATCACCACCACCATCACCACCACCAGCACCACCTGTATCACCACTACCACCATCAATACCACCATACCCACCAAGACCTTAGCCACGTGTTTCACAACCACCATCACCATCAATTCCACCTTCATTGCCACCTGTATCATCACTACAATCACCACCACCACCATTATCACCACATTGCCAC
>CAUYLG010038222.1:0-105379 GCA_963573385.1 Cacajao melanocephalus | reverse complement strand
GGCTTGTTGGTGATGAAGTTTTTTCTGTTTCTTAGTTTTCCTTTGGTAGACGCCCCTTCCCCACAGAGCTTGGCCTTCCTGGGTTCAGCTGTGCTTACTGTGAAACTCTCGGTCCTCAGCGCTTCCAATTGCTGTTCTCCTTGCGGTGGTGGGACCAGCCGAGCCGACTCAAAGGGCGCCCAGTCGCATATACTCCGCACTGAGAAGCGCTGCGCCGCGCCGGGGCACCGGCAAAACAGCTGCGCCGGCCAAAAGAGTAGCGCTGGCGACCCGTGTGGCTCCTCCACTGGGAATCTCCCAGTTTGTGGGCCACAGAAATTCGTCTGAAATTGTGGCATCCACTCGCTCTCTGCGCTTTCACTGGGAGCTACAATCCTGAGCTGTTGTTCATCGGCCATCTTGGATCTCTCCGCCTGGGTAAGAAACTTAATGTTGCCTCTAATCTACCACCTCAGCAGTGAAGTTTGTAACAGTGGCCTCTCTGGTTGTTGTAGAGTTAGAACAATTCCTAATGTAACAATTCCTAATTTAACAATAGATCTTCTTCAATGTATGATTTTTTAATTAAAATACTTTAAAAGTATTAAAGTATATAAAAGTGTTAAGGTTTATAAAATATTTTAAATATGTTAAAGTTACTTTTGAAAACAAATCATTTTAAAATGTATAAAGCTTTGTTGCTTGATACCAAGTAATGTGTTTCAAAAATTATACTACTTAGGGTTTCCACAGCTTTTATTCAACTCACAGGAAGAAGAAACAAACAACCAAACAAACTTTGAGAAAAATCTGCTTCCCGTGGAATATACAACAGATATAAAAGGGTTAAGAGCTACGTTCTACTGGAAATATGCTCATATCAATTATATTTTACGTTTTCACAACTTCTCTAAATTGAATCTCCCAGTTTGCAGATGGCATTAAGCTGTCTCTGAGTAGTGAAATGTCAGGCTGTGGGTGGGGATGGGGGGATGCACAATGTTATTGTGAGTGGGTGGAAAAGCACTTGGATGACTTACAGAGTAGAAGGTTAACTGGCTGAAAGGGGAACAAACGTGCACCATAAGATGCCTGTGAAACTGCCCCAGAGCAACCACTCACAAAGCAGGAGTGAAAAGGATAGCTCTAGCATGAGAGTGCCCAGTGAAATGAGCTCTCAGTGCTGCTGACAACAAAATGATGGGTATTAACAAGTTTCCTGGAAGGTAATAATTAAGTCAGTTCTTCAAAACCTGGTACACAAGTTGCAATGCTGTCCATTTCAATAGGAAAAACAAACAAATCTGAGAAATTGGCGACCAAAGCGATCACGTGCCTAAGGGGCTATTTGAGTATAAAACTGACAGTGTGCTTCCATTTTAAATGGCATATGTACTTAAAATCATCATTTAGAGTTGACAGGAAGCAGAATTTAGTCCATCTTGCTCTTCAGAAGACACCTAGCAGTGGACAGCTCTGTGGCAAAACAAGGTACATTTGACTAGCATCTGACCTTTCACAAAGTGATTGTGTATCTATTATCTCATTTAGTTTTCAAAAGAGTTCATGACAGTATGTGTGGAGTGAGAGGAAAGTGGCTGGCAGGGAGTTATATGAGAGGGTTCTGCATATTATACTCAGCTACTTGTATTCTCAAGCACCATTAATAAGGATGACATTCTGTGGAAAAATTGAGGCATGAGATATTTTTATAGATCGCTCTATAAATTATATTGGCAATTTTAAAGTGCCTTTTAAAAAAATCTATTTTACCCCAAATCCATATTGTTGTGTGCTTCCTATACTTTAATATTTTTAGTTTCTCAAATGCAAACATAACTTGTTATAGACGATTACTTATTTTTGCAGCAGCTTCTTTTTTTCTGAAATTTGAATGTAGAAAATCTGTCTTTTCTTCCAGGGTTTTTTTTTTTTTTTTTTTTTTTTTTTTTTGAGATGGAGTATCTCTCTGTTGCCCAGGCTGGAGTGCAGTGGTGCAATCTTGGCTCACTGCAACCTCCGCCTCCCAGGTTCAAGTGATTCTCCTACCTCAGCTTCCCGAGTGCCTGGCTAATTTTGTATTTTTAGTAGAGACAGTGTTTCACCATATTGGTCAGGTTGGTCTCGAACCCCTCACCTCTGATGATTCATCTGCCTGGGACTCCCAAAGTACTGGGATTATAGGTGTGCACCACTGCACCCGTCCTTTTCTTCCAGTTTTACACTTAATAGATAAGCTCTTTCATATATCTAAGGTTTTTAATTTATTTATATTGTCAAATATCATTCAGAATGACCAGTACTCAAAATGTTTATTATATCAGTTAACTTTTATATTTTATTCTTGGTAGTTCCAAGTGATGACATTTGAAATGAAATTAAAACCAATTAACTTTGAAGTCATTGTGATGCAAATCAGAACTTTACGTGATTGGACACGTGAACCTGATTGGACACATTACCCTAATTCTGGTTTATTTTCATCTAACTTTATTTTGATCTAAATAATTATTGAATATTCTTTTTTTTACATCAGACTTATTATATAGTCCAAGTAGAACTAGCTGATCTCACTGATTAAAAACCTTTTATTTTTCTTTGAAACTGAGATACTGTGAGAACAAAAAGTGGATATTTTCTGGCATAAAAAACTACAGAGAAATTTTATCAGGATGCAGAAATACCTGGGCAGTTAAACATTGTACAGATGGGATTTACATATACCTTGCTTTCTGTGGGCTTTTCTTCAAAGTTCTTTAAATTGTCAGACTCGTACCAGAGTTGTACCAGAAACTCTTTGTTCTCCACAAGCTGATACAGCAATTGCAACATAACTGAATATTGATGGTGGTTAAAAATTTCCAGCACAAACACCATCACACAAACCAAGAACAGCGACAACGAAATCCAGCCTTAGAATGTCAAATGCAATGTTTTTTTATAAAAGAAAGGTACCCCTTACTTTTCTTCACTCATTTTTGTCTATGATTATTATGCCCGTTTTGGTAAATTTGACCCAATTTTTTACTTTGAAAGCTCAACATGTTCCATTTATTAGGCAAAGCCTTTCAGATTACCAGAAAACCATGAGAAATAGATTTTAAACAGATGAATGAAAAATATATAAGAAAGGTCAGAAAAAAAAGAGACAGGGAGTATAGGCAACTGAACTGATATATTCTGTATCAAGGATTTTGGAAGTGTTGCATTTGATATTTTGATGATAAAGTGATCTGTAGAATTAGTTGGCTCCCTAATGTTTCCAGCTCATGTTAATCACAAATACAGCAACTGTTAAAGCAAACAAGCCAATTTTGTGGTATGGAGGGTATTTAATTCTTTTCATTCTTGAATTCAAGCACACAACAATAAATAATACACATATACTTTTGGAGAAAGCAAAATTTAATTAGAAAAAAATAAATTTTATGTCATTCCCTAAATGAAGAATAGTCTATATAATGTACATAGTATACATTATTAATTGCCCATGTGGGGATGAAATTAATTCCATTTGGAAAGTTATTTTTTTCCTCTTAAGTCAGCAGAAAGCATAATTATGCACATTTTGAATAAAGGTATATATTTTTTTATTCATGCCCATAGTGTGTTAGAAATGATGAAATACTAACATATAAGGAAGAAGGATAACAGCATGGCAAAATAGATAAAAGTATTCAAAATGCCTTGTTTGAATAAGCAATCATTTATGAAAAGTATGAATGCAGACCTTATGCAGAGACTGAAGAAGTGCCACAGAGGAGGAGGCTGTAGTCGAACCTCGGTCACGAGTGTGGATAACCTGGCTGTTGAAGTAAAAGGATTGTTTCAGGCTTGAGGATAGAAATAGACAAAATATGGAGGGAGATGTTAATGAGAGATTTCATAGCACTAACTTGTTTATTTCTTATTTTCTGTGCATGCCTTTTGTTTTCTCACCTCTGCACCCTTCCTGGACACAATCTTGTACACCTCTGATGCTTGCCTATTGTCTCTTAGAGATTTCTCATGTGGAAATTCTACCCAGACATTAAACTCAAGCTTAAATGCAGCATTCCCCACAGAGATTTTCTAATCCCTCAGGCTCTGACCCCTACCATATCTAGACTCTTAACACTTTATAAAACATCCCATGTTAATTAGTCATTGCTCTACACTAGGTAAGACCTTTATATATTTATACATTAACTCACAGAATTTTTGCCAAAAGCTTTGTAAGTCCATTATTCTCTTTTTAAATATGGTGAAATAGGCTTAGCAAAGTTAATAATCTGCTGAAAGTTGCATAGTTAGGAAGTGGAGGATTTGGATTCCAGCCAAGCTCTATTTTATTTTATTTCATTTGTATTGAATTCTCTTTTAGGTAGCAATTTTTCATGAATTCTATATTTCTTTACCAAGTAAAATACTTTGGGTTGCAAATCATAGAAACTTTTCAAAAACTAAATTAATCATCCATGAGGACATTTCAATAATAACATGCGTTATATCCCAGAGCTTAAGCACAAGGAAGGCAATGGACCCTCACAAAGGAATGGCATCAAAAGTTGACCAATCACAAGGTGGACTGAGAATTCTCCATCTGGAATTGGTTCCCTGCATTTCTTCTATCCCTGCCACAATGTGGTATGAGTAGGATAGACCTTAATCCCAGGTTCAAGATGTATCCTGTTGGTCTAAGTCACCCAGGATGATCTCAATCCCAGGCATTAAACAATCAATGTTTGCTTCTCTGGCTACCGTGATGATTCCTTTGTTGAACATGTGACCCAAGTGGGTCCAATCAAAATGACACCTGAAACTTTTTCTGATGCTTGAGAAAAGAGAAGTTCTCTTCTTTTGATGGATGATTTCTGGACATAAGGATTGGAATGATTATCAGTTTACTACTACAAGGAAAGCTGATCTGAGGTCAAAGCCAGTAAATGGAATAAGTGGAGACTGACAGGGAAACAGAGCCAGGCCCAAATCAAACTGTTCCTGAATCTTACATAGCATGGTGCATTAACACTACAAAGTACTTACTACCTATCCCACTAAGAATTATACTCACCCACCCTTTTGACATCAGTCTTTGTCATGAAACCTGCTTTGGTCAAGAAAATCCACATGACTTTTGAGAAGAAGTTTTAAAAGCCAACATATAATTCTACCATTTCCACAAGTACATTTCACTTTGTTTTACCCCATGAGGTATCCTTGGTAGGGGCAGCTCCTTTAGCCTGAACCCCAGAATGAAGAAGACACATGGAACAGAGCCCTATACTGACATGTAACATGTATGACAAAGAAACATTTGTTGTAAGCCACTACAATTTTGGATTTTGTTTTCTATAGCATAGCCTAGTGAAAGCTGACTTATACTGTCACCTCTGAACGTTACTGTTAAATAAGCCAATGAATGTCCTTCATGTTCAAAGCTGGTATGAGTTTTATGTCATTTTCTTTTGAAAATATCTTAGCAGAAAAACTCATTTCAATCAGTTAAATAACGTTGTCAACCCTAAGTGGTATCAGGAAAGCATTTTAACATTGAAACTTCCCAAAGATACATCATCTGTAATGCCGGATATTTAATTAAGGGTGATGGTGGCTACAAGGATGGAAGTCACCATTCTATGGCCATCGCTGTGGACATCCAGACAACATGGAAGAAGCCTTCCCATTTCTTGCAATGATCTTAATGAAATGAGGTAAAATTAATTTAACATAATGCATAGAATTTTAGCATTGCTCAGTCAATAATTTTTTTCTCTCATGCATAATGTTTTCCCTCATTAACAAATAAAATCAAAAGCTGAAGCAAATAAGTGAATCTCTTTGATGCTTATTTCAAAGCATTTCAGAAGAATTAATTACTGTAGCACTCAGAGAAATATTTAAGTGCTATTAGTTCTTTTACATACATGAGAAGGTGGAAACGCTGAAAGGTTAAATATCTTTCCTGTAGACCACACAGCAAGTCATTGGCAGAACTCAGCATTCCTAACTTCATTGACCTCTGCCATCTCAGTGTGGTCTGTAACCCTTTACATCAGAACATTCACAGGAAGTGGAGACTTTTTACCAAAACACTCTACCAACAGTAAAACACAGAACTTCTTTTAACACTTATTGCTGTTTATAGCCTGTTTTGAGTCCATCTTTAGGATGAGCAAGATATTAATATTTGAATTAAGTTGCCGCAAGTCTTGCAAACCAGCCAATTCTGTGCCAGAAGCCTTCTAGCATCAACATAAGCAGAAACATACATTGTTCAAGTGTCCTTGAGACACATCCTCTTCCCTCTCTCTAATCAACTGAATTGCCATAGTCAAGCTAGAGAATGAGAGTTAGAGAAACGCAAAGACCTCCTTAGAATAGCAATCACTTTTCCTCAAAAGAATATGTTATTTCTACCAAAATAACACTAATACTAATAACAAAATCATTGTCATACCTGAGAATATTACCTACATTTTAACATTTTTAATGATTATATCAGATTTATTACCCAATTGTTCTAATGGCTGTGCAAATTTTAGCTGTTTTGTTAATAAGGAAAAAATGGATTCAGATTTAGTTATCAGGAAAAAAAAAATGGATTTAATAGAAATTCCAAGTGCCAGGGTTATACTAAAACTTGTAGTCTGTCACAGTGAGCTTTGTGGTGACCTTGCAAATGACATCATTTCTTCTTAGTGATACAGCAAAACATGACAATAGGAATTTAAAAATGCATACTATTTTTCTTTACTAATTTTTCCCAAGATTATTAATATTCTGCATAAGCATAATATGTTTAATGCTTAAATTGTCATAGCGAAAGACTGTAAGTTATAGCATTCTAAAATTTGAGATTTCAACTATAAAAGAGAAAAACTTTTTTTTTTTTTTTGAGATGGAGTCTTGCTCTGTCATCCAGGCTGGAGTGCAGTGGTGTGATCTCGGCTCACTGCAGCCTCCGCCTCTTGAGTTCAAGCAATTCTCCTGCCTCAGCCTCCTGAGCAACTGGGACTACAGGTGTGCGCCACCATGCCCAGCTAATTTTTGTATTTTTAATAGAGATGGGGTTTCATCATATTGGCCAGGCTGGTCTTGAACTTCTGACCTCTTGATCCACATTATTTTAATTCTAAAAATTATCTAAAAATTGTCAAAATTGTACCACTGCACCTACTTTTAACATACCAAAAAAGTACAAGTCTACTTATTTAATTTAAGGAAAATAGAATTGGTCTAACGCTCAGTCTTCTTGGGAAAACTAGCACTTTTCCTCAACTCTCATTAATTCTGTGGAATATTTTGTGTGAACATATTTGTGCCTTGCTTTATTTTTCCCGTTGTGCTAATTTTACAATAGCCTATGTTAGTTTTGCCAGCACCATTACAGAAGCCTTAAAGTCACAAAATCAGAGAACCTAAAAATGTGGACAAAAAAATATGGAAGTCCAAACTTTCAAAGGCAGCAACCACTGTGAACTTGCAAAAAACAATATACATACTAATTTAAAGAACAACAAAAGCTTAAGCTGCGTATTGTGGCTTATGCCAATAATGCCAGCACTTTGGGAGGCTGATGGGGATGGATCACCTGAGGTCAGGAGTTCTCAAGACCAGCTTTGCCAACATGGTAAAACCCCATCTCTACTAAAAATATAAAAATTAGTCAGCTGTGATGGCAGGTGCCCGTAATCGCAGGTACTTGGGAGGCTGAGGCAGGAGAATTGCAAAAAAAGCAAACAGCTTAAATAGCATTGCTCTTTTCTGATACTAGCATCTGCTAAACTAAACTGGAATAGTTGATACAAATAATTACATTCTGATATGTTATTAAATTTCAATTTTTATAATCAATTTTAAAACAATTATCATTCCTTTGTCCATTCAAATGTGCATACATTTCATACCATGAAAAATTCTGAGTCGGAATATGAAATGTCACTTTTAGAAGCGCTAGATATTATATAATACCTTATTCACTTCTACTAACTCATCCATTATTTATATTCTTTTAAATAAAAATCCAAGCAAAGAGTTCTAGCCTTGTGGAAGTGAGGACTAGGTAACAAAGGTGAATTTTGAAGGAGGCAGGAGGTCTACTGTCCCATGGATTTGTCAATAGATTCTTTAAGAATTTTTAGTGTTGTGACTTAGACTTTTGTTTACACATTCCTTGAACTATATGGAACTGGATAATTATGAGATGGGTTTATGGTATTAAGACAATGCTCTCACAGTAGAAGCCAGGAGAAAACACTGGCCTTTAAATTGAAAACAAGAAAAAAATTATTTTAATAGTTATAAAACACATCACCAAAATTTCATGTGTATTTTGTCAAAATATAATATCAGCTTTGATAATTATGGATGCAGCTGCAGATATTGTTCTTTTAGCTCTTTTGAAATATTTAACACTGTAAAGGATAAGGATTTCTAACATTCACCTTTCAGCACAGCCCCGAAATGTTACTGTTTATATTTGAAACAAAGATCATAACACATTATCTTGGAAAAAAATCATGATGTGAAATTCAGTTTCAAAATAACATCCTGTGAATACTGAGCAATTTAAAGAGAGAGATTTATTTTACACACACACACACAATTTTATTAAAAGTACTTATTCTTCCAAAATCTAATGGATATTATTTTTTACATTCTACATTTTAAAGAACTTTTCTACAATTCTCTGGGAAAGATGAAGGTGGATGAAGATGATATTGATATATATTCTTCATGCATGCATTAATTTATGCATCAAACACGAATTTAGTGCATGCCGTGTGTGAAACTCTGGGGATACAAAATGAAGCCACACATAGTCCTTGGCTTTTGAGATTTCATTTGGGAGAGAATGATAAGTCATTATGAAGAAGAGAGAATTATGCTACATTCTCGGAAGTTTCTAAAGATTGCTAAAGGGGACCAGAAGAAGACCATCTTCATCAAATCTGAGTATTAGAGAATTATTCAAAGAAAAGTCATTTTATTCTGTTTTTTCAAGGAGTTACCTGTATGTATTAAAGATACTCATGAGGGTTAGAAAGAGAGAAGTCCAGCCAGAGGAAACAGCAGCATGTGGAAGATGTGGAATAGCACAATATGGCTAAGGAGGTTCAGAGTGATCATGGCTGGTGTGACTGGAGATTAAGCTGAAAGAGAGGCAGTAGGCCTTGCATGCAAGCTAAAGGGACTGAGACTATGCAGAGGCACTGACAGCCTCTCAACCCCATGTTTAAGATCAGAGTTATGCTTTAGAAAGGTTGTTCTGGGGGAGGAATGGTAGACAGACCACGAGGTGACCAGCTGTCTCTCTGATTTTCCTATTATTAAGCAGCACACTCAGTTAATGACCCAATCTATAAAAGATAGTTCTTTTTTATTTTCTCAGATTCTGCCTTCTGTGGCACATGTAGCCAACTCTGTACACAAAAGTGTCAAAGGCTTCATTCTTGAAATCTCCTTCATTAATACCAATCTAGAAGGTTAATCTAAAGAAATTGAGTTAAGGTATTGTGAAGTTTAGGAGAGCTGTAAATGAGCTAATTATCATATTTCTGCTCTTGCTAGATTTCAGAGATCAGAATTTGCAGGAAAGTTAATGCATAGTTCATTTTTTTTTGGCTCTCTGAAGTTGCAAAGGCATGAAGATGGAGAGGTAGAAGAGAAAAGTAGCTAAAGAGGAGAGCTTAGTATCATGAAGTCTCCTAAGAAATGGGGAAAGAAAAAGCACATGGTAGGGAAACCAGGAATTTGGGCCCTGAAAGAAGAGCTGGAACAGGCTGTAAAGGCATGCTGAGTGGCATGGTAATAAGAGCCGGGAAATTTGAATTTTGATTTTTGATTTTTATTTGAGAGTTATTTTGATTTCTACCTTGGGCAAATTATTTTTTTCCTTAACTGATTTGTTTCTGTTAAGAGTGTTGCAGAATTAGAGGGGCTCTGAAATTCTTTCAAGTTTGAAAATGCTAAAATCCAACTATTTCACAATTTTGCCCAGGGCTGCTACTAGAGCATATACCATGGTTCTTGATTCTTCCCCGACTCCCTGAAAAGAACAATAGCAGATTAAAAACAAAAATTAAACTCATTTAGTAAGTATTTCAGTGATATGTATATGTAAAATTGAGTTTGCCTTTAAAAGGAGAGTTAGTGGCCAGGCACAGTGGCTCACGCTTGTAATCCCAGTACTTTGGGAGGCTGAGACCGGTGGATCACCTGAGGTCAGAAGTTCGAGACTCGCCTGGCCAACATGGCGAAACCTCCTCTCTACTAAAAATACAAAAGTTAGCAAGGTGTGGTGTTGCATGCCTGTAATCCTAGCTAGTTGGAGGGCTGAAGCAGGAGAATCACTTTAATCCAGGAGGCAGAGGTTGCAGTGAGTCAAGATCACACCATTGCACTCCAGCCTGGGCTACAAGAGTGAAACAAAGTCTAAAAAGAAAGAGTTGTATAATAAAGAATGTGTCTTTGTCCTTCATCCAAGATTCCTGGGAGAGAACTTTTAAATCCTTGGAATTTCCTGAGTGATAGGAGTATTTTTATTATTCATGGTGTGTCCCTGAGACCACACTTGGGTTTATGGTAATTAGGTAACTCAGGGAGGGCCCCTAAATAGTTTCAACATGGAGGCTGGCCATGCCAGAAACACCAGTGATTTGAGAGTTGGAACGCTGAGCCACATGACATCAGCCTGACCTCTAACTTCTGAAGTGAGGCTGGAGGCTGGTGATTGAGTTCAATCATGTGGTCAATGATTCCATCAATTATGCTGATAGAATGAAAGCCCAATAAAAACTTTGGACATTGGGGCTCAAGTGGGTTTCCCTAGTTTGTAATAATGCATTGATGGGCCATGAGAGTGATGCATCCTGAGGACACTGAAGCTTCACTTTTGGGACTCTCCTAGACCCCACCCCATGTGTCTCTGTCTTTGTCAAGTTCAGATTTGTATCTTTTTCTATAATAAAAGTATATTCATACATACAGTATTTTTTCTGAGTTTTGGGAGTCATTCCAGCAACTTATTGAATCTGATGGGATAGTGAGAACCCACAAACGAGCAGCAAGTCATCAAAATAGCAGGCGGCCTGGGCACCCTCAAACTTGTGGATGGTGTCTGATGTGAAGGCAGTCTCATCAGAGACTGTACCTTTAGCCTGTGAAATCTGTGCTAAATCTGGGCAGTTAGCATCAGAATTTTATTATAGGGCTTACTGAATATTTTAGCAGATTTTTAACATTTAACTATTAAGACAGATTTAGTGGCACGTTTTTATACTTAAACTCTCCAGAACATTATGAACTTATAGCTCATTATGACAACCATGAAAGAGTTAAATATAGGTACAACAGAAGCACTGAGTCCCTTTAAAGGAAAAAAAAATTAACATTACTTAGTTGCTGGAAAAAGAAAAAATTAAGAGACAGTGTTTTTTGTGACTATCAAACTGGAAAAAAAGGCAGAAAAAAACTTTTTTTAAAAGAGAAGATAAAATTTCTTATAAGTTTTTATAAAAAGAATTTTAGTGGTATATGATAAAAAGCAAATAATAAATAAAAGAGTTGATACCAAGATTTCTAAAAATATTACATAAGTTCGAGTATGAGAGAAGTTTAGACCAGGGCTTACTGGAAGAACATCATTTATATATTTTTAAAATCTGGTAAATACATATGGTGAAGTTTCATGAGAAATTTCACTGACTTATAAATGCTTGCAGAATTTTTAAATTCATTAGAGTGAGATGTAATTGTGATTCACCTAATAGATATAATACCATTTTTCCTATTTTAGAGATTACACATTTCTAAAAATATAATAATGATGCCAGACCAAGTCAACTGCTTTTTCATACAGCTAAATCTTTCAGTAATGAAAGTAAATTGGCATGATGTATATTGATTTTTATGAGACAGTTTAAGTTTGACTTAAAATTTACCTAAATTATCATGTACTCTTTATATATTTCAAATGTTTGTTTTTCTGGGTGAAAATGTTATGTTTTAGGGGGCAGGATTTAATTCAGAAGAGAAGGCAATCCATTTGATATACAATAACATGCACTGAAACATAGAAGAACATAGAGAAAGATGAATCATTAGAAGGACCATCAAATTCTGTTAAGGTTTTCATTGTTGTTGTTTTTTCAGAGACTTGCTACACATAGCAAGGAAACATGGATTGTTTTCATCAAAACAGTTAGTATTCAGGTGTCAGTTATCTGTGCTAGAGCACCTGTCAATTCCAGAAGTCTGGTGATCATCCTGGTGAGAGGTGGGAGTGCTGTTAAGTGATTTGACCAAACAAGAACATCTGCAGGACTCAGATGATGACTGATGCTGTCCGTAGAGCTACCACTACCTCTTTCTGGATGAAAGCCTGTGAAGTGTGAAACCAGAGAGTGGTACTTCCTTGGTTTATTAATCTTTCTGGCAAACTCTGATTCATCATCTATGGCCCAGAAAGTCACATTGGCAGAATTAAGTACTCCATTACCTAGGTTCCTATAGCTTTTTAAGAGACATTCTAATATGGACATGCATCTACTAACATAGTTTGCTCTTCCAAAATGTCTTGCCTAACAAAAATTTTGTACATTGATCATATGTGTGTATGTTTGTGTGATGGGTAATTTTATTTGTCAACCTGACTTGGCTAAGGGGTGCACAGACAGCTAATAATATGTCATTTCTGGGTGTGTTTGTGAAGGTGTTTGCAGAAGAGATTAACATTCAGATTGTTTGACTGAGTGAGGAAGATGCCCTCATCAACGTGGATGGGAATCATTTAGTCCACTGACGGCCTGAGTAGAACAAAAAGGTGGAGGAAGGGCAAATTTGCTCTCCCTGCTTGCTAGTAAATTAATCTTCTCCTGCTCTTGGATATCAGTTCTTCTGATTTTTGAGCCTTTGGATTGACTTCCCTGGTTCTCCAGCCTTCAGGTTAGACTGGAACTTCTCCACTAGCTTTCCTAGGCCTGCAGCTTGCAGATGGCAGATTGTGAAATTTCTCAATTTTCATAACTGGTGCAAGGCAATCCCTTGGAATAAAATCTCTCTCTTCGTGTATATATACACACACATTATTGGGTCTGTTTCTCTGGATAATAACAATATAAAATGTGTGTAAATTATATATGTACATAAAATTATATTATACATGTATTCTATATCTGTTAGGATAAAGGCTAACTTTCCATAACAAAGAGACCCCAAAACACAATGGCTTTACCCTTTACACCTGAGTCTCAAGGTGGATGGTTGATGCTGATGAGGCTCTTCTATTTCAAAAAAGTAATTCATAGCATCTGTCACTGACAAAGTAATTCCATCTCCTTGTTTTTCTGTGTTCTAGAATGTTACCTTTCTTGCATTTTTGAAGCTGAATCATCGCTGTCCTCGTTCCAGCTTGAAGTAGAAAGGAAAGTGAAGGCAGAATTGAGCATGCTTTTTACTTTAGTGCTAAAGCCTAATAGTGCTACTCATCTCTTCACTTAGTCACTACATGTGATCATATGAGCACATCTACCTGTAAAGGAAGTTAAGATATGTAGCCCCTAATGGCATGGCCATGTGCATAGGTCAGGTTATATGGCCACAGAAAAAGGAGAGAATGGTTTTCAGTAGTTTAGCAATCAGCCGCTTTTACTGCATATATAATGAAATACAAAGCTAGACACAGCAAAAATCCAAAGAACAGCAACAACCACCACGACAAACATGGTGCTCTATGGTAAGGTTTCTCAATCAGGGCCATTTTGCCCAAGAAACATTTGGAAATGTCTAGATATACTTTGGGTTGGTGCAACTAGGAGTGAGTTGCTACTGGCTTCTAGTTGCATAGAGGCCAACAACACTGCTCATCACCCTGCAATACATAGGAGGACAGCCACAAAAATTACCTGGTTCAAAATGGCAATAATGTCAAGTTGAGAAAATCTACTTTATATTTTTCATATTTTCAAAATAGTTCACGTTATTTGGAACAAATGACAAAAGTTTTGTGAGGACAACATGTTAGTGATATTTATATTGGCTCACTTGTGTCACCTCTTCTTGACTGTAACTTTATATTAGAAATTGTATTTTATTCTTGTGTTTATTATAGGCACTAGGGCGATTATTAATTTTTTTATTTTGTATTTTTTTGAGACAGAGTCTTGCTCTGTCACCTAGGCTGGAGTGCAGTGGAGTGATTTTGGCTCACTGCAACCTCTGTCTCCTGGGTTAAAGTGATTCTCGTGCCTCAGTCTCCCAAGTAGCTGGGATTATAGACATCTGCCACCACACCAGACGGGGGTTTCACCATGTGGGCCAGGCGGGTCTTGAATTCCTGACTTCAGCTGATCTGCCCGTCTCAGCCTCCCAAAGGGCTGGGATTACAGGCATGAGCCACCACACCCGGCCTATTTAATGTTTTTGAATAAATAATAATGAGCATAGAACAACTTTCTGGTACCTTTTTCTGTACCAAAGTCTGTGGAAATTGCTTAACATTTGGACCCTGTTCTCAATGTCCTTGTCATTGTTTTTGCTATTTCTCATTCGTTATCTTCCCCGATATCAGTAATATTGCTACTCATTTATCTCACATTTGCTGAGTGTCTGTATTTGAAGGTCACTTCCAACACCATAGCCACATCACTTAGAAAGTCCAGTGCACAAAAAGGAACGAGATCACGTCCTTTGCAGCAATGTGGATAGAGCTGAAGCCCATAGTTCTAAATGAATTAGCACAAGAACAGAAAAACACATACTGCCTGTTCTCACTTATGAGTGGGAGTTAAACATTGAGTACACATGGATGGACACAAAGAAGAGAACAACAGACACTGGGACCTACTTGAGAATGGAGGATGGGGAGAGTGAGGATCAAAAAACTACCTAGTGGGTACTATGCTCATTATCTGAATGACAAAATAATCTGTACACCAAATCCCTGAGACATGCAATTTACCCAGGTAGCAAACCTAAACATGTATCCCCTGAATCTAAAATAAAATTTAGAAAGGAGAAAAAAAAAAGTCCAACTTAGGGACACATAGCCTCGCCTGCCACATTAAGAAGTGCCTCCCCTCACTTACTCTTCTGTGAAAGAGTAAGCAAGCCAAAGCAGGAAACAGTTCTAAATCATTAACTTCTTAACAACTCAGCTCAGATGGAAACAAAATTAAGATTTACAGGACCATAAAGGTAGTGGTGGTTATTTAACTATTCAAAATGGAAAATGAAAGAAAATCCTAGGCTTTCCAAGGTCCTGTGGCATAGCTGGTATACTCAAAAGGTGAAGAATGAATGAGCAAAATTAGTATTTGATGAATTTTCATATGAAGTTTTGACTTTCTCAAGGATGGAAAAGTTGCTTTCATATCTCATGATCCAGACTCACAATTTCTATTTTTTCTTTGTCTTCTGTCTCTCCCTCCATCTGTCTCTGCTAATTTCCTTCTCTTTCTGTCAGTCTCTCTTTCTCTTTCTCTCTCACCCTTTCTCTCCCTTTCCTCACTTTCCCTCCTCTCACTTTTCAAACTGTCCCAGCTTTCATTTCTAAGCTATCAATTCAATATTGCCTCTATCTAATCTAGTGACCTTTTGGGAAACTTTCTTAATCTATGTCAGAGATTATGAAATATGAAGGCTCATCTCTCTCGCTCTCAATCTTCATATTCCCTCTAGCTTATACAGAAACAAAAGTTTGATTTTTCATCATTGACTCAGTGTTCTCCATTGGGGAAAGAAAGTATTATGATCGTTATCAACAGCACCATAAGGAATCACATGAAAGGCAACATTGTGCATGGAGCTTATTGAATTGCAAACAGCTTTCTCAGACATCGAGGCTGCCCCAATGATGCAAATCAGATGCTTACATAATGCTATTTCCTTAGAGGGTGACAAAGGAGTGATGGGATTTAGATGTCCCTTTGTGGTGTGGCAAAGCTTTTCTGTCTTCTTGCTTCAAGCAGAATATTTTGACATATTAACTGGATCAGCACAAAATGTATCTAAAGCTACCGAATGCACTTTTTTTTTTTGGTAGAATGTATACTAAACCTCTTTCCCAGGGATCTGAAGCAGCTGAAAGCTGCTATGACATTTCTGCCCTTTTTCTCCTCGTCTTTCCATATCCCTTCCAACCCTTTCCGTAATCTACAGATATGCATATTTGGAAAAACAGTCCTGGTCACAGCATGAATGAAAAAATAATCCGTCTCTTTCTCACTGGATTTCATAATTCTGTATGTCATAATATCAGTTGTATACACATGTGCTACAGAATTTTTTTTTAATGGATGGCACACTGAATTGGGACCATTGATCCAATAAGTCATGTTGCATAAAGCCAGATTCCAGTTTGACATGTGTTATGCATCACTATACATTCTTAAGAAAAATGCTTGCTGTGTTTACACGTGTCTTCCCAGCAGCAGATTACTGAATATGGGCATTGATGCATGGCATGTATTAGAAACTGGGATATATCTCCTACTGTGCAATCCAAATGAAGCTAAGTGTATTTTCTACAAGATTACCCTGCCTTCCTTTCTTTTCTCCTTTATATTTTCTTTGCTATCTCCTCCCTACTTTCTCATTTACCTCCCCCATCATTCATTCCATTAATATTTTCCTATTTTAATATTTTTTTCTTTTCTATTAGTCTGGAGATGCCTTGAAAATATCATTATATCTTTGTGTAATATCTAAGCGTTCAGTGTCTGGTTATCAAAGAGAGTCAGTCAATGCTTACTAAACTATCGATGCTATCTTTTAGTAGTTACATGCATATTTATCTAAGATGGCATAATATGCTGATGTATAGAAATTTAAATTTTGTTATTGTTATCACCATCACCACTTCTGTCGTCCTTGACATAATCATCATCATCACCATATGGAGGGCTTACTCTCCACACCAAGAGTGATAAAATTATTCTTTCATTTGATTTTATACTGACCTTGTTAGTGCCTTCATCTGTAAAATGGAGATTATAGTAGCACCTTCTCCATATACTTTTTGTAAGAATGAAAATGAAATGATAAACAGAAAGTGTTTCAAGTATTACCTGAATACTAAATAATCCATAAATGTTAGCTATTGATATAACAATTATTATTTCATTCCCCTTCAGTGGGAATGAAAGAGAGGTTAGATAGTTTGTTAAAAGTCACTCAGCTATCAAGTGCCAGATACTGAAACAAACTCCCAGTTTTGCCTTCACAGTCCAAGCTCATATAAATATGGCCTTTCCATTATCAGAGAGTCTCTAAATTTATTGACAAAAGCAGAAGTAAAAAGTCAAATGCATAACTATGATAAATTTCGAGAGAGAAACCTTTTCTTCATTAAATAAAGGAAGAGGTTGGATAAAATTCTAAAATAAAATAGTTTCAATAAATTTTTTCTTTACCATTAAAGCCTTCTGTACCACAGATTGGATGCGGTAGCATCCAGTTTCTGACATAAATATAATTTCTCACATAAATATAATTTCTCACATAAACATAATTGCATTTAGGTATAATTTATATACAATATTTGACAAAATACAATTATATTTATGTTACTCATAAGTAACTTCATAAGTATATTTCTGACATAAATATAATTGTATTTATATACAATTTATATACAATATTTGACAAAATCCAATTATATTTATGTCAGAAATATACTTATGAAGTTACTCTACCTGCTAACACAATAATATCCCATCTTTATAATTTTATACTTTGAAGTCAAATGTAAAGTTTTGAATAGCTAATGATATTGCTTCTATGGTAATGTCCAAACAATGAAACCTTCTCTAAAGAAGAAAATAGCTAGGCTTTCTTCCCTCCTTCTCTCCTGTTTTGATGGTCTCTGGTTTTGCTTAACATTTGTTAAAGTTAATAATGAGGAAATTTTATGATGTCACAGAGACAAGACATTTAGATTATTATGAATTAAAGTAAATATTTAAGAATTTATGAAAATATTTAGATAGGGAATGAGGAAACTAACACATTCTAAAAATTGTATTAAAAAGTATTTTGCACAGAAAAAGAAACAATTCACAAAAGATGAATAGTAATGAATCAAATGACTACTTACTGGAAATCATTTAAAAATTATGACATGTGAACAGAACAATTACCAAAGGACATAGTTTACTGAGTTTCATACTATTGCGTGTAAGATGCACCTTATTTTTTATACAGCTAAGAAAGAAAAAAATCTACTAATCGAATATCACCATACCTTCTTATCCTTTGGACTTTTTAACTTCAAATTCTAAAAGAGCTTTCAGACTTATTTAGACAAAAATTTTGGTAATCTTTGTCTTGTGTCTACATAAAAAGAAAAGATCTATTAACTATTGACTAAAAAATTTCTAAAATGTCTTTATATTCAGAATCCAAGTTTGTTTGTTTTTTATCAGTTTTTGAGTCAGTCATTGATATCCATGTTTCCTCACATATTTTCCTCTCTACCAAAAGAATATTGATAATGTGACATTTCTCAAGATAATTAATTTAGGAATTGAAGTTATTAATGCTAGTGAACTATATGAACAATGAATTGTCTTAAAAAGAGATTAAGAAAAAAATTCCATTACAGTAGCATTGAAAACAATAAAGTATTCATGAATAAATTTAAACAAGGAGATAAAAGATGTCTGGACTGAAAACTATAAAACAGTAATAAAAGTAATTGAAGAGGACACAAACAAATGAAAAGATATTCATTGGGATTGGAAAAAATTAGTATTGTTGAAATGTTCATACTACCCAATTCTACCTACATATTCAATACAATCCCTACCAAAAATGCCAATGGCATTTTCCCCCAAAATGCAAAAAAAATGCTAAAATTTGTATAAAACCACAAAAGACTAACAAAGGAAACTGGAGAAAGAAGAACAAAGCTGGAGACAGCATACTTCTTAATCTCAAATTATATAATAAAGCTATAGTAATAAAATAGTATGATACTGGCATAAAAGGAGATCCATATATTTTTTCAGATCAATGGACAGACTGGAGAGCCCTAAAATAAACAGAGCATGTAAAGCTAACTAATCTTTGACAAAGGTGCCAAGAATACACAATGGGGAAATGATAGTTTCTTCAACAAATGTTGTGAGAAAAGCTAGATACCCAGATACAAAAAAAAAAAATGAAATTGGACTTTTAAACTCAAAATAGATTAAATACTTAAACATAAGACCTGAAAAAATAAAAATTCTAGCAGAAAACATGAAAAAGCTTCTTGACATTGATCTTGACAATGATGTTTTGGATATGACCCAAAGAGCACAGGCAACAAAAACAAAAATAAACAATTGGTACTATTTCAAACTAAAAGTCTTCCCTACAGCAAATAAAAAATCAATCAAATTAAAAGGGAATCTATTTACAAATATTTACAAATATACATTTTTTCTTTTTTTTTTGTATTATTATACTTTAAGTTCTGGGATACATGTGCCGAACGTGCAGGCTTGTTATATAAGTATACATGTGCCATGGTGGTTTGCTGCACCCATCAACCCATCAACTACATTTGGTATTTCTCCTAATGCTATCCCTCCTCTACCCCACCACCCCTCAACAGGCCTCAGTGTGTGATGTTCTCCTCGCTGTGTCCATGTGTTCTCATTTTCAACTCCCACTTATGAGTGAGAACATGCAGTGTTTGGTTTTCTGTTCCTGTGTTAGTTTGCTGAGCATGATGGTTTCCAACTTTATCCACTTCCCTGAAAAGGACATGAACTCATCTTTTTTTATGGCTGCATATATTCCATGTGTATATGTGCCACATTTTCTTTATCTAGTCTATCACTGATCAGCATTTGTGTTGGTTCCAAGTCTTTGCTACTGCAAACAGTGCTGCAACAAACATACATGTGCACATGACTTTATAGTATGTATCTTATAAACGGTTAATATCCAAAATATGTAAAGAACACATATAATTCAACAGCAAATTAAAAACAGAAAACCTGATTTAAAAATAGAAAAAGCATGAACAGATATTTTCCCAAAGAAGACATAAAATGGCCTTCAGGTTTATGAAAGGTGCTCAACATCACTAATCATCAGAAATATGCAAATCAGAACCACAATGAGCTATGACTCTGCACCTATTAGGATGGTTATTATAAAAAAGGCAAGTGATAACAACAGAATGTGGAGAAAAGGGATAATGTGCATTGTTGATGGGAATGTAAAGTGGTACAGCTATTATGAAAAACAGTATGGAAGTTCCTCAAAAAATTAAAAATTTAGCAATCTCATTTCTGGATTTATATCCAAAGAAGGTGAAATCAGTATCTCAAAGTGATATCTGCATGCCGATGTTCACTGGAGCATTATTCACAATAGCTACTAAATGTAAACAACCTTAGTGTCTTTCAACATATGAATTCATACATAAAATGTAATAAATATGCACACAATGGAATATTTTTTAGCCTTAAAAAAAGAAGCATATCCTGCCATTTGAGACAATATGGATGAACTTGGAGGACATTATGCTAAGTGAAATAAGCCAGGCACCAAAATACAAATACTGCATGATCTCAATTTTATGCAAAATCTAAAAAAGTTAAATTCATAGAAGCAAAGAGTAGAGCAGTGGTTACCAGAGGCTGGGGGGAATGGGGAGATGTTAGTCAAAGGGCATAAACTTTTGGTTATAATATAAAAAGGTTTTCTGGGGGGATCTAATGTATAGCATGGTGACTCTAATCAATAATACTGTATTATACACTTGAAATTTGCTAAGAGAGCAGATCTTAATTGTTTTTAACACACACAAACACACATGCAAATGAATAAGCATGTGAGGTGATGGATATGTTAATTAACTTGATTTTGGAAATCATTTTATAATGTGTATGAATATCAAATTATGTTGAATGCCATAAATATATACAAATTTGTTCAATTTTACATTAGTATAGCTGGGGAAAAAAAAGAAAATGTCAGAAGCCAACAAACTTTCATCACCTTAAAAACTACAAAAAGAAGAGAAAATTATAAACAAAGAAATCTGAAGGAAGAAAATAAACAGCAGAAATGAATGAAATTGAAAAAAATAAAAATATCAAATCAACCAGGCACAATTTCTCATGCCTACAATCCTAATACTTTGAGAGGCTGAAGTGAGAGAATTTCATGAGGCCAAGAGTTTGAGCACAGCCCAGCCTTGGCAACACGTTGAGACCCTCATCTCTAAAAAATTATTTAAAAAATAAAATAAAATCAGTGAATCTAAAAACTGGTTCAATCAAACAGATGAAAGTATACCCAGAACAATGAAGAATGAAAGTAGATAAAATTACCAATATCAGGAATAAACAGATGACATAACTACATGTCTTACAGATATTACGTGGATAATAATAGAATGTCATGAGCCCTATGATAGTACATTTGAAAACATGAAATGGACAAATTCCCGCTAAAAACAGACTACTGAATCTCACTCCTGAAGGAGATAACATGAATAGCATGCCATTTGCTAAGTTATTTGAATTTTTAATTAAAAATTTTCTTCCCCCAAAAAACTCAAGCCCCAGATGTTAGCATGAGTGAATTCTGTGAAGCGTTTGAAGAATTATCACAGTTTTATACAAACTCCTTCAGAAAATTTAAAATGAGAATGCTTTCCAACTCATTTTATGAGACCTGATGTTACCAAAGCCAGGCAACAACATTACAAAAAAAAAATACAAAAATGGTACAAAAATTGAATGTTGACATGGTTTAATATCCTCTCCTGCAAAGTTCTTTAACAAATTATTATCAAATCAAATTTAGCAATGTATGAGAATACTGATACAGCATGAAGAGTGACATTTATCCCTGGGATGCAAGGTTGATTTTCCATGTGAATGTCAATCACTATAATTCACTATATCAAAACAATGTGAAAGAAAAATGTATTATCTCAACAGATACAATTAAGGAGTTTTTTTTAAGTCAACATGTACTCACAATAAAAATATCTCAGCAATCCAATAGCAGAAGGTAACTTCCTTAACTTGATAAAAGATATCTATAATAGACTATAACTGACAGCAAACCTAATAGTAAAAGACCAATGCATTTCATAATGTGACCAATAAAAGAAAGTCCAATCTTATCACTTCTATGCAACATTATAAAAGAGGTCCTAGATAGTGTTATAAGGCAAGATAAATAAATAAAAATGTATATAAGGTTGAGAAAAAGGTGTCATTATTTGCAGCAAACCATAGCCATTGAGGAATATAATCCCAAGGACTCTACAAAATACTTCATAGAAACCATAAATAAATTTAGAAAGGTTACCAAATACATGGTCAACATACAAAAATCAACTACATTTTCATAAACTGGGACTGAACACTTAGAGACTAAAATAAATTTTAAGATCTGCATAAAAAGGAAATATGAAACACCTAGTGATGAATCTAACTAACCTACTTTGTGGAATATTTTTACATTTAAAAAATAGAAACACTGATAAGAACAATTTTAAATTAAGTAAATTGAGATATATTGTATTCATGGATTAGAAACTCAATATTATTAACTTATCAAATCTTTCTAAATTGGTATAAAGATTGGAAAGAATACTCATCACAATCCAATGAGGATTATTTTTAGATATTGGGAAGGTGACTCTAAAATATATATAGAAAGGCAATGGTCATAGAATAGTCCAGTCAATTTTGAAATTAAACAAAACAAATTTGGAAGGCACACAAAACCTGACTTCAAGGCTTATTATAAGGTTTCAGTAATCCAGACATTGTGTTTTTAATGGTAGGACAGACTTGTTAATTAATTGATAGAACAAAATAGGAAGTCTGAAAGAGACTCACATATATATGATCAATTGATTTTTGATAAATGTAATGTGTCAAAGTAATTCTGGAGAGAAAGTTTATTCTTTTAAAAAAATTTTACTGGAACAAAAAAACCCAACACAAACAAAAACTTTGTTCTGTGTATTTGTATACACACTGTATACAAATGTTAACTTGTAACGGATCATAGACCTTAGTGAGGAACTTAGAAATGTACAACTTCTACAAGAAAATACAAGAGAAAACCTTTGTGAATTTCGGTTGGACAAATATTTTTATATGGCACACCAAAGCAAAAACCATAAGAAAAAATTTTTCTTTTGTGTTTTATCAAAATCAAAAGTTTCTGTTCTCAGGAGAGCTCTTAAAATTCAATAATAATAAGACAAGCAATCCAATATAATGGGCAAAAGTTTGAACAGAAATTTCACACACTCATAAAAAATATATATGCCAAATAAGTGCATGAAAAAAATGCTTGGCATTATTAATCAGTAGGAAAATTCAAATGTAAACCACAAAAGAATATAATCACATACCTATTAGATTCACTAAAATTACAAAAATTATTGCTGGTGAGGGATGCAATACATCTGCTTCTCCTATTGATTGTTAGCGGGAATGGAAAATAGTACAGTCACTTTAGAAAGTAGTTTGGCAGTATAGATTTAGACATATACTTAACTAAAAGTCAATCATCCTGCTCCAAGTATTTTCACAAGAATGTTGAGACCATATCTCCACGTAACATCTGTATGTGAATGTTTGTAACCATTTCATTCATAATCACTAAAAACTGGAAACAATTCAAATCCCATCAACCGGTGAACAGATAGATACAAATTGTGGTATACCCATATAATAGAATATTATTAAGCAAAAAGGGACAAATGCTACATCAAAAACATGATGCTGTTAGCATTAACCCAAGTGAAAAAGCTCATATTTCCAGTTACATGACATTCTTGAGGAAGCAAAATTATAACCACAAATATCAAATTAGTAGTTTTCAGGGACCGAGGATAAGCGGAACCTTCCTCCATGCAAAGATCCACAGATAGCTATTTAGAGTAATGGCAATATTATATAAATTGGGTTGAAATTGTGGTCACACACATTATATATTTGTCAAGCTCAACAAACTGTGCAATAAAATAGGTAATTTTCACTGTATGTAAATTATATGTCAAGTAATAATAATAAACAAAAAATTAAACAACATAAAAGAAAAACCCACATAGTAATACTAAATTGTGTGTCTATAACTTTTAGCAGCAACTGGAGCAGAAAGATTTTGAGAAATTTGGCAATATATATAAAAAGCTTTAAACGTGATCATACGTTTAATTCAAATATCTTCATTATGGTAAAAAGAGGAAATAATCTAACATATAAGAAAAATTATGCCCATAAAGATGTTTACTGCAGAATTATTTACAATAGTGAAAACATGGAAGTAACTTTAAGATCTAACAAAATATGTGTAGTCTGTGAAGGACCGAGTAAGATTTAGAGTGGCATCTTGATTAGCCTTTAAATAAATATAGTTATTCAATGAATTAAAAAAGGTCATGATGCAATGTAGATTACAAAGAGCAATATACCCAATTTCATATAAGATTTTTTTTAAATGATGGCTGACCAAATGCACACATGTACTTTTCAGTCCCTAGAGCTATTATAATTGAATCTATAGGAGTAGTAGTGAAACTTTATCTAAATGGTCTTTCATTGTTTTTCCTTCAACCTGCTCTCAACCCCCACTTCCACTTTTGAGGAACCTAATCACAAACTAAAATTCTATGAACCTCATTTAAAATGATTGCCATGGTAAAGTACTTTCCTCAGCCTTTTTTTTTCTGTTTTGAATTTAAATAATAAATCTAAGGTCATGTCTATACAAATAAAAGATATTTAAAAATTAGTTAACGAGCAAAAACAAACTAGCTACAGAAATACCACACAGTTTTAAAAGTGACTTTATCATGTATAAAAAATCTATTTGATAGTAGCATTGATTTTATCTGATATTAATTCCTCAGTTATTGATGTTTAACAATAATAAAAACAGTAACATAGCTAGGTGCGGTGGCTCATGCCTGTAATTCCAGCACTTTGGGAGGCTGAGATGGGCGGATCACTTGAGTTAGGAGTTTGAGACCAGCCTGGCAGAAACAGTGAAACCCCGTCTCTACTGAAAATTCAGAAATTAGCTGGGCATCGTGGCAGGTGCCTGTAATCCCAGTTACTCGGGAGGCTGAGGTAGGAGAATTGTTTGAATCCAGGAGGTGGAGGCTCCAGTGAGCCGAGATCCAGCCAATTGCACTGCAGCCTGGGTGACTGGACTACCAAAAAGTAGTTAGGACTACCAAGACAATTTCTGAACAATTTTTCAGTCGATTTTAATGTTTTCTAATTACATTCTACATCACTATCCAAACATAGCCTTTAAATATCTTAGTTTCTACTACACATGGAATCAATTTTCATTGATTTTTGTTCATTTTGATAAATTGATTTTTAAAATCATATTTTATTTTTGAATAAATAATAAAGATAGATTCAAAACTTGCTAAAAAGATGATATAGAATATTAACTACTCAGAATTTGCCTTTCATAATCAGATTTGTAAAGATTGTCTTTAATTAATTGAGTATTAAGAAATATATTTACTTTGTATAAATGTATTTACTATCATTAAGTGTTATAAACTTTCTTTACACTCAGATTCTCTTATATGGTAATCACTGATCTGAAATGCTGCTTATTTTTGAGATTTCCATTTCCTTGACATTATGATTATTTATATAACTAGTTCATAAGCTCTGAAACTTTGTTATCACTGTTTTCTAATGCTGATCACAGCTCAAGGCATTAATTGTTTAAAAAAGTGTTTGTTAGATTTAATAGAAATATAGCATTTAACATTTTTTTCATATAATATCTTGTTCAGCAAGTACCAAAGCCTATATTCAAATTTCATTGCATTCCTTTTTGAAATCTATCCAATTTTCCAGAAAATACTTGAGGTGAAAACTGAGGCAGACTCATGCTTATGTGGGGTTTTGGCATAATTTGTCCTAGCTTAATATCTTCCAATGAATATTCATTATCTTAAAAAAGATCCTTAAACATACAAAAGTTCCTCTCACAGCTTCTCTGTGCCTGTTTCCTCATTTAAAAAAATGAGGATGACAGTCATACCTACCTCATATGATTGTTATGATGATTAAATGAGTATAGCTCTTAGAATGCTGTTTATGGCACATAGTAAGTGCTATAAGTGTTAGTGGCAATTAATATGGTCCCCAACTACACTTCCGTCTTAGTTCTTACACCAACAACCTTGCGCACTTTCCTGAACTCACAGTACTTTACTTTCTAACCTGTTCTTACCTTGGTCTTGCTGTTCTATTTACTTAGAGCACACAACTTTCTCCAGCTGGCTAACTCTTGATTGCCTCTTCAAGACTCAGTTTAGCACTGTGTGCTTAGGAAAGCCTTTTCCAGATCCCCTTATAGGAACTCCTGCATAGAAAGGGCTTACTCTTATAATATTCATCCACACAATGTATTGTAACAGTTTGTTTTTCTATCTCACTGTATTAATACATTCTCACACTGCTATGAAGAAATACCCAATATTCGGTAATTTATTTAAAAAAGAGGTTTAATTGACTAACAGTTCTTCATGGCTGGGGAAGCCTCAGGAAACTTACAGGGAAGCAAACGTGCCCTTCTTCACAAGGAATCAGGACAGAGAATAAGTGCTGGTGAAGGAAATCCCAGATGCTTAGAAAGCCATCAGCTCTTGTGATAACTCACTATCACAAGAACAACATGGAGGAAACCACCCCATGATTTAATTACCCGCTACAGAATCCCTCCCATGCCATGTGGGGATTATGGGAACTACAATTCAATATGAGATTTGGGTGGGGACATAGATAAACCATATCGCTCACCATCCTAGTTGAGTAAGTACCTTGAAAACTTTGGTTGTCCTTTGTCAACACTATTTTCTTTGCTCCCTTACTTCAACATTTGGCACATAATAGGTGCACACATAAATGTTTAACAGATGGATGAATTGAATTGAGAGTATTCTCAGTGAGAAGAAAGTATGTGATGAAGAGAGGCATAGAAAAAAAGTGAATACCTAGCTAGTTTATAGTCTATAAAGTTCCAAAAAGAGTGGTTTCTAATGAAAATCTACAGAAGAATTTGTTTGTTTGTTTGTTTGTTTTTTTAAAGATCTTTAAAAACACATATTCCCATGCTACAAATCCACTGAATAGGAATCTATGGTTACAGATATTTAGAACAAATGCCTCATGGTTTTTCTAACATGGTTAATAATCTCTGCTCTAAAATGAGTTTTCCTTACATAATTTGAAGTGTTCTACACTTTCACCCTTAGCAGTTATATAAAACTCTCTTTAGAGTTAAAATTAGGATAATTCATTATTTTAGATTTTTAAATTGTGAACACTTAATCAATGACTTTATACAACTATGTAAAATTATTCTGAAATATTTCCTATGTAAAAAATTCTAGTAGTCTAAAAGATATTTTTTAATATTTTTCTAACAATTGTCATTCTATTCTCTTCACCCCAGTACCTTAAAGTAAGTATAAAAGTTCCAGATTTCACAAGCATTTCTAAACACCAATAACAGACTAACAGAGAGCCAAATCATGAGCAAACTCCCATTCACAATTGCTACAAAGAGAATAAAATACCTAGGAATACAACTAACAAAGGACGTAAAGGACCTCTTCAAGCAGAACTACAAACCACTACTCAACGAAATAAGAGAGGGTGCAAACAGATGGAAAAACATTCCATGCTCACGGTTAGGAAGAATTAGTATCATAAAAATGGCCATACTTCCCAAAGTAATTTATAGACTCAATGCTATCCCCATCAAGCTACCCATGACCTTCTTCACAGAACAGGAAAAAAACACTTTAAACTTCATATGGAACCAAAAGAAAGCCTGCAGAGCCAAGGCAATCCTAAGCAAAAAGAACAAAGCCGGAGGCATCATGCTACCTGATTTCAAACTATACTACAAGGCTACAGTAATCAAAACAGCATGGTACTTGTACCAAAACAGAGATATACACCAATGAAACAGAACAGAAGCCCTAGAGGCAATGCCATACATATGCAACCATCTGATCTTTTACAAACCTGACAAAAACAAGCAATGGGGAAAGGATTCCCTGTTTAACAAATGGTGTTGGGAAAACTGGCTAGCAGTGTGCAGAAAGAAGAAACTGGACCCCTTCCTGAAACCTTACATTAAAATTAACTCCAGATGGATTAAAGACTTAAACATAAGACCTAACACCATAAAAACCCTAGAAGAAAACCTAGGCAAAACCATTCAGGACATAGGCATAGTCAAGGACTTCATGACTAAAACACCAAAAGGATTGGCAACAAAAGCCAAAATAGACAAATGGGATCTAATTAAACTCCAGAGCTTCTGTACAGCAAAAGAAATAATCATTAGAGTGAACCAGCAACCAACAGAATGGGAAAAAGATTTTGCCATCTACCCATCTGACAAAGGGCTTATATGCAGAATCTGCAAAGAACTAAAACAGATTTACAAGAAAAAAAAAAAAAAAACCCATCCAAAATTGGGTGAAGGATATTAACAGATACTTTTCAAAAGAAGACATCTATGAGGCCAACAAACACATGAAAAAATGCTCATCATCACTGATTATTAGAGAAATGCAAATCAAAACCACATTGAGATACCACCTCACGCCAGTTACAATGGTGATCATTAAAAAATCTGGAGACAACAGATGCTGGAGAGCATGTGGAGAAATAGGAACACTTTTACACTGTTGGTGAGAGTGTAAACTAGTTCAGCCATTGTGGAAGACAGTGTGGCACTTCCTCAAGGACCTAGAAATAGAAATTCCATTTGACCCAGCAATCCCATTACTGGGTATATACCCAAAGCATTATAAATTATTCTATTATAAAGACACATGCATGTGTATGTTCATCGCAGCACTGTTTACAATAGCAAAGACCTGGAACCCACCCAAATGCCCAGTGACAATAGACTGGACAAGGAAAATGTGGCACATAATACACCATGGAATATTATGCAGCCATAAAAAATGATGAATTTGCATCCTTTGTAGGGACATGGATGAATCTGGAAACCATAATTCTCAGCAAACTGACACAAGAACAGAAAATCAAACACTGCATGTTCTCACTCATAGGCGGGTGATGAACAATGAGAGCACATGGACACAGGGAGGGGAGCATCACACACTGGGGTCTGTTGGGGGGGCCAAGGGAGGGACAGTTGTGGGGTGGGGAGGTTGGGGAGGGATAACATGGGGAGAAATGCCAGATGTAGGTGACGGGGAGAGGGAGGCAGCAAACCACATTGACATGTGTGTACTTATGCAATAATCCTGCATGATCTGCACATGTACCCCAGAACCCAAAGTACAATAAAAAAAAAAGTTCCAGATTTAAAATGTGCCCTTGCTATGAACCACTCCAAAGTAAAAGGAACCAAGTGAATTCAGGCAATTTCTTACAGTGTAATTGCCTTCTTTTCATACTAGTAAAAGTGGTCTCTCATGCCTACTTTCTCTGGCTTGTCCATATAACATAGACAACTGTGTCAACATTTAGCAACCTTAAATATATGCCAGATATTAAGGTGCACATAAAAAACGTTTCTGTATCCAATAACCATCTTATAAATGTTTCTGCGCTTAATGTGCATATTAAAATGCCAGTTTTTCCCTCCCAACAATGACATGTGTTGAAATGTGGATAAATGTTGAATATCTGTTATGTATGTTGGCAAATGATAAAACATTAAATAGACTGTTTTAAAGTGAAATTTAATGAAAAGACCATTTCACACAAGTTATTTCCACCATTAGCACACTGTAACCCTCATTTTGAAAAGATATGACCTCTGGGTGGGAAAAGAAAAACATTACAGTTGGAATACAGTGGTAAAAAGTATCTGTAAAAGAAGAAATAGAGGGCATTCATTTTAAAATTTGGATGTAAACGCTACTTTTTCCTCTTCAACTTTAGTTAGAGAATATGTGTCTAGATTTGACAATAAACAAAATCTAGTAATAAAGGTAATTCAGTGTTATACAGAGCCAGTTATATTGATAGTAAAGAAGGTTAATATTTCTGTAATTTTAAGAGTGATGAATGCTCTTGTTTTAAAAATTCAATCAATACAAGAATATATTAAATTTGTATGTACAGAATAAAAAGTGGAATTCCTGTCTTTGAATATCACTATTATTGAGTAAGCTAAATATTTTTCCAGAATTGTAAATATATGAACACAGAAATACATGGGCATATATATGTGCGTGTGTGTGTGTGTGTGTGTGTGTGTATGAAAGTTGCCCTATATAGAAATTCTAATGGCTTCCATAAATTTGGTAGAGACTTTCTGCCAGTATGTAATAGAGATATTCACATCACTGAAGGGAGAATAGAGCTGCTCCTAATTGCCTATCACATTACTTTTGCAGCCAAATGGATGTTACATTATTCAGGATTAAGGGATACATTTCCAAAGCACCAAGCAAGATGGATACTTCAGAATCTCTTCAGTGGTTCCAAAAGCTGTTCATTGTTTGCCTTTTCATTGCTTTGTGATTGCCACAGTGAAGGATAACTTTGGTGCACGATGCTGTTTGCAGGGCAATTTTTGCCACAAAAAAAGATTAATTTTTTCTGCCATTTTCCATTTTCATCACCAATTTCCAACTGTCATGAAGTGAGCTCTGTTTTTACACGACATTCCACTCTTATTACCATCTTCGTCCCATGAATGAAAGTCTGTAATGAGAGCAAAGCCATGGCTGGCATCTGAGGGCTGTTATAATTCACTCTCATGACAAAGATAGTAATGAGAAATGGCAGTGGCACAAAATGAATCCTTTCCGATCCCAGCCCCTAGGATGATAATGAAAACAGAAGATGGCACCAACTTTATTCATCTTCATGACACCTATTGTGACAGGATTGAAAGCTGCAGCAACAAACCTATCCAAGGTTACAATTTCCCAGTCTCATTCACATCATGTGTTTTTTAAAAAACTCGATACCACTATTTATCCTGGGAATCCAGTTTTAGGGGTGCTTTCAGAAGCTGAAGAATTTTCTTTACTGTCCACAACTGAAAGTATGTCAGAGAGGTAGAAGTGTTTCCAGCTTTGAAAAGTATGTGTTTTTTTATTTATTATAAAATCAGCTTAGCAATGCCTGTAAAAGAAATGATGGGAAGGAGGAAGGAGAAAATATGGAAACAAAGACACTTTTGAAGTTCTAATTCAATTTTCTGACTCTCCAGAAAAAAAATGCAAATTTAAGGTGTAAAATATCCAACGAATGCAATGAATACAGGAGCTTACTTACACTTGCATGGTTTTCCTCTACACTCTCCTCCCTTCTTACTTCTCCTCTTCCCTTTTCTTTCCTCTCCCTGCCTTCTCCTTCTCCTTCCCCCTCCTTTCTCCCTCCCCTTTTCCTCTTCTCTTTTAGCTATGATTATATCTTTGTAAAATCTGAAAGGGAAATTTTAGCTAAATTGATTCAATCTCCTTATTTTATAAATGAAAAAAAGAAGGCTTAAGAAGGTAAAGTTACTTACTCACAGTAACCCAGACAATGCTGGGATCTCTCATTCCCAGTGTTCAATCTCATCTTTCTATAATATAAGTTGAAAATGCAAAAGACAAAGGCAGCATATATATGTATTACATTCCATTTATTTACAGTCTCTCTATACAGGGAACATGGCATTTTAGAGTTACAAGACTCCTGGCTCTGTCATCTCCTACCTCTGTGCACTTTGGTCACTCCTTTTTCTGCATTTCAGTGCTTTTTAATGTAAAACAAGGATAACTAGCACACTAAACAGTCTATCATCGATAGGGTAAATAAAGTGACCATTTATTCTTTCTTCTCCCACTGACTTCAAATATGACATTACTCTCTTTGTTTGGGCCTAATTAGGGCTCATAGAGACCAAAAGTAGGAAAAGCTATCCTTTCCTGTTCTTGAAACCTCTTTCTTTACCTTCTCCTCATTCTGCTTCTAACTATTCTGTGGTCAGGAGCTAAGGAGGGGTGCAAAGTAAAGTGGAAAGGCCCCTCCTCTGTTGCTGGGTATCTCTGCACTGCACCATTTCATGATGTAGGGAACAGATCCTTTGAGAGACTATAACTCACCCTTCTCTCCTGGCCAAAAAAAAAAAAAAAAAGCTAAATGGTCCATTTTTCCTCCTGGCAAGCATCTGAATCCTTTCAAAAATATTCAAGCCTGGGTAATTTGCTGGGTCTCCAAGGGGTCTGTGTGAAAATACATACCAGCTGGCCCTGACAAACTTCAGGAGTGAGGCCAATTCATTGCATTCTTTTTCTATGGCTGCCATTAAGATCTACTCTAGGCAACCGCCAGCATTCAGAACTCTTCAGGCAGGATGCAAGCACCTTTTTTCTGCCTCTGCAAACTCCAGAAGACACCTCCAAGCTGGAGATACCTGTTCTAAATCGGCATAGGCAGACTTAGGCATTTTTGTAGCTACCAAGTATCAAGCAAGGAACTGAGGACATGTTAGTGAAACATTCATCTCCCTTTTTAACACACATTCTGATCTCTCAGGGTCAGAGAGAGGCACTCTTACTAGACTAGAGAGAAAAGGGAATGTGATAGTCTTATGTATACCTATTAAATTTCTTCATCATCTATGGTCTTCAACAACCTTCTAATCTTCATTGGCTATCGGGAGGGATGATGGCTGAACCAGTTTGGCTGTTTGAGGATAGAGCTATTGCTTCTTTTTAGATATCTAACAATACTTCTCCTTTATTGTTTCAACTATCAGATGTTAAATAAAATTTTGAGACCCAGCAAAAGTCTTGTTGCATTTTCTACATGCCTGTCATGGTGGTTGTCATAAGCACAGCTTTTTCTTATTGTGGTAACTTATTTTGTGTTTCTATTAAATGCTGGTATAATTATTTCTTGAGTTATGGAATAACTAAAGCATAGAAACAGGAAGTATCTTCTTCCAATACAGGAAATCAAGTGATCTGGTTAAATCAAGTATTTAAAATAACATGAAGTAAGAATATGTGCTGTAACACACTGCAGTGCTCAATTAGAATATCCAGGATTCCTAGATCGTCTAGAGCTTCCTATGCCTGATAATTTCTGTGACAGTATAAACTCAACTATAATCAACTTTATCCTATAAAGTGAAGGTCCACTATACCTTCAACCTGATCCTAGAGTTGGCCAGAGCTCTTGTTCTTGGAAAATACCTCTGGTCCTCTGGGATGATGCACACAATAAGCATTCATGGTTTTAGTGGCAGCCAGAGATCTACCAGGCCTGTGTGGCAATGGTACTTGGACTGAATATTTTGCAGTCCTCTTAAGATATTGTACTAAAATCTCTTCCAAATGTTTTGTAAGGTCTTTGGCCTATTCACAGGCTTTTGGGTGTTTATTTTCACACCATTCTCCTATTACACTTTCCTTTGAACAATTTCAGACAAATGAAGAAAACATTCTATTAAACAACAGTAGTAATTTTGATGTGAAAAGTGCCCCAGATTTGTAAGTATACCTCATTTACTAACTAATATAACATCTACCCTGACAACTTATATTTTGAGACTTAATGTATGCAAGACTTTGTGTTCTGTGGTCCTCATTTGTGACAAGTTGCTTCATTTCTTAAGATTTTTGTTAATTTATGTGTAATATGAAAGAAACTGGAATTGAATTTGCAGTATCTTCTGAGGGCCCCTTGTGTTCTGTTGAAATGCTTAACAGCCTACATGGATAAAGATGGAATGGGACAAGTGAATTTCATGAGGCAACTCAGTAGCTTCTTACCCAGTCAGTGAAGGAGCTCAGCTTATATCATTTTATGTATAGGGCTTCTTCAGATTTATTTTGGAAAAAGGAATTCCATTCCAAAACCACTGCATTGGAATTTCCTTCTGATTCTATTTATCAATGATTCTATGAAGCAGTATATGGATTAAAAGACTCCTGAACACCAGAATTAATTCACATACTTTCCATGGCATGGGGTGAGATTGGAATTATGTGAAATTGCTATGATGCTTGATATCACCTACACAATGTTATTTAGTGAACAAATAATATTAAAAAACAAAATGCCTCTTGCCATACTCATCCCAGACAAGGAAAAACTTTATTTTAAATACATATTATAAGGTTCAAAATAACCTCAGAAATTGATATAAACATGTCAAGAGGGCAAACAAATATGCTTCAGGCCTTATCACAAGAAGACAAAGAAAGAAGTCAGCTATGATGTAACTATATAGCTGTGATAGTCTCAGTGGAATCTATTTCCATAGTTCCTGATTGCAGCTCCTTTAAAAAAAGAATGATAATGTGCAATTTCTATATAACAAATAGATTTATTTTTGCTTAAGGATAACTGATTTTTTTTCTAGTCATGCATGTAAGAATGAAAATGATACTCAGTTAAAATGCTATGGATATTTTCTATAGTCATTCAAACTATATAGAGTTAAAAATAAATGAATAATATCAGAACAAACAGATTTAATGCATATAAAATCTTGATTTTATTTCTAAATCTACTGTGGAGTTAAAACAACAGAAAGAAAAAAATTGTATTAGTTTTAATATTCATTTTTTTCCATTTGTAGAAGATTTGCTAGAAGGTATGGAAGATCATCACATATTTTTGATAAATTAGTCTTACAGTTAGTGTTTAAAGCATCTGTAAGGTTAAAAAGATGGTTCAGAAATTCCACTGCTGGTGACTTAGAATGAAATCACAATTACTGCTTTGTCTTCCTGCTTGGTTAAATGCAGTGTTCCCACTACATTTGGATTGCTATAATAAGTCAAGCTTAAAAAAAATGCATATACAAAAGCTTGCTTGCAATAACTTTGCCTGACATTCATGCAAAATGCAATTAAAAGGTTTGAATTGTACAGGTGCTAAAAAGAAGTGCATTACAAAATAAGCAAACCATAATGTCAGAAAATCCAGTTTGGTTATTAACATTTTATTATCTTAATTATGACATTCAAGCATTATAATCCCAGGTCTATTGCTAAGGAGAGGAGGTTATAAAGGTAGGTTGTCAAAATCTATATTGGAGAGTTATTCTAACATGTTTTTAAAGAGAATTTATTGTTTAATTATAAAGATAATACAACTACAATCTAGAAAACATGTAAAATGGTGAAAAGAAAAATAATTGCCTATTATCCCAGCACTCAAATCACCATTATTATTATTTTGGTGTAGTTCCTTGCAGGTTCTCTCCATATGCTTTTATTAATTATTTTGTTTACAATTCTAATGTGTTCGCTTCACATTTTGTACACTAATTCTTCACTTTATTACATATTGTCAATAGAGCTTTATACTTCCAAAATGAGTCTTGTTTGTATCTTAGGAAATTACTTGGTAAGAGAAAGTGGTCAGCATGAGCCTCAGTTCCGGTCCAGAAGGTAATTCCATTTTGCTGTGAGGCTTGAAACAACTAGGTAATTTTCATCTCCTGCAACCATTTCATGAGAAATGCTTTGCTCTGTCCTGAATACTAAATACAGGACAAAGTCTCCACTAATTAAGCATTGGAATGAAGCCAAACCTAAATCACTGGGGGTAGAATCTTTGCGTCTTAGCTTTATGGGGATGGCCATAAAAAGAGACCAGATGATACAGGACACCATAATTGCTGCCCACAGAAGCCAAAAAAGGGCATTTGAATACACTGAAATGAAAGCAGTTTTTCTCAAGGACACCCTAAGGTTGTCATGCAAACAAGAGCTGCAAGAAAATCAAAATTACTTTGAAAACTAACTGCAATTGATAAACCATTCTAAAAGTGAGTGTGCCTTGAGTAAAAAAAAAAGAAAACATATATAATTAATGGAAACTCTCAGGGTCTCTTGAATTTTGTTATTTCAGATAGGAAAGAGTGAATATGCAAATATCAACTGTATGTATATATGTATAGGCAAAGTTTAGCAGACAAAATGCATGGAAACACTAAATAATGCTTAAGTATAAACAGTATTTAAGTAATAAAAAAAAATGAGAACAGGATAAAGTTCATGAAAATGTTCTCAAACTCTAAATCTCTCTAAAGCTTCCAACAACTTCATTCATCATTCAGAAACTGCAACAGGTTAGTGATTAAAGAGCTTTATCATTGGTGTATATGAAGGCTTGCAATTTTTGCACATTAATTTTGTATCCTGAGACTTTGCTGAAGAGCCAAATCATGAGCAAACTCTCATTTGCAATTGTTACAAATAGAATAAAATACCTAGAAATACAACTTGCAAGGGATGAGAAGTACCTCTTCAAGGAGAACTACAAACCATTGCTCAAGGAAATGAGGGGACTCAAACAAACGGAAAAACATTACATACTCATTCATAGGAAGAATCGAGATTGTGAAAATGGCCATACTGCCCAAAGTAATTCATAGATTCAATCCTATTCCCATCAAGCTACCATTGAATTTCTTCACAGAATTAGAAAAAACTACTTTAAATTTCATATGGAACCAAAAAAGAGCCTGCATAGCCAAGACAATCTTAAGCAAAAAGAACAAAGCTGGAGGCATCCCACTACCTAATGTCAAATTATATTGCAAGGCTACAGTAACTAAAACAGCATGGTATTGGTACCAAAACAGATATATAGACCAATGTAACAGAACAGAGGCCTCAGAAATAATGCCACACATCTACAAACATCTGATCTTTGACAAACCTGACCAAAACAAGCAATGGGGAAAGGATTCCCTATTTAATAAATGGTGTTAAGAAAACTGGCTAACCATATGTAGAAAACTGAAACTGTACCCCTTCCTTATACCTTATACAAAAATTAACTCAAGGTGGATTAAAGACTTAACTGTAAGACCTAAAACGATAAAAACTCTAGAAGAAAACCTAGGCAATACCATTCAGGACATAGACATGGGCAAAGACTTCATGACTAAAACACCAAAAGCAATGGTAACAAAAGCCAAAATAGACAAATGAGATCTAATTAAACTAAAGAGCTTCTGTGAAGCAAAAGAGACTATCATCAGAGTGAACAGGCAACCCGCAGAATAAGGGAAAGATTTTGCAATCTATCCATCTGACAAAGGGCTAATATCTAGATTCTACAAGGAACTTAAACAAATTTACAAGAAAACAATAAACAACCCGGTCAAAAAGTGGGCAAAAGATATGAACAGACACTTTCCAAAAGAAGACATTTATGTGGCAAACAAACATATGAAAAGAAAAGCTCATCATCACTGGTCATTAGAAAAATGCAAATCAAAACCACAATGAGATATTATCTCACACCAGTTAGAATGACGATCATTAAAAAGTCAGGAAACAACAGATGCTAGAGAGGATTTGGAGAAGTAGAAATGCTTTTACACTGTTGGTGGGAATGCAAATTAGTTTAACCATTGTGGAAGACAGTGTGGTGATTCCTCAAGGATATAGAACCAGAGATAACATTTGACCCAGCAATTCCATTATTGGGCATATGCCCAAAGTATTATAAATTATTCTACTATAAAGACACATGCACACGAATTTTTATTGCAGTACTATTCACAATAGCAAACACTTGAAACCAACCCAAATGCCCATCAATGTTAGACTGGATCAAGTACATGTGGCACATATGCACCATGGAATGTTATGTAGCCATAAAGAAGAATGAGTTTATGTTCTTGCAGAGGCATGGATGAAGCTGGAAACCATCGTTCTCAGCAAACTAACACAGGAACAGAAAACCAAACACTGTATGTTCTCACTCATAAGTGAGAGTTGAACAATGAGAATATATGGGCACAGGGTGGAAAATATCACACACTGGGGCCTGTCAGGGGGTGAGGAGCTAGGGGAGGGATAGCATTTGGAGAAATACCTAATGTAGATGATAGGTTGATAGGTGCAGCAAACTACCATGGCACATGTATGCCTATGTAACAAGCCTTCACATTCTGCACATGTATCCCAGACCTTAAGGTATAAGGAAAAAAAAAGCTTTAAATATTCTAGTACTTAGAATGTCAAAGTTACACCAATATTTGTGACAGCATTTTCAAGAGTGTGGGGGAAACGTGCAGAATTTCTGAACAGTAGATTGTAAATTCACATTACAGTCTTAAAACTCATTAACTGTTTGACCCTGTAATTGCTCTTCAACTTTAAAAAATATTTCTCCTTCTGGCTGCCTTTAAGATTTCACTCCATGGTTTTCAGTAGTTTGATTATGATGTCCCTAAATGTGTGTGTGTGTCTGTGTGTGTGTGTTTTATTTATACTATATAGCGCCTATATATCTTTTTGAATTTATGGCTTTGTATCTATAATCACATCTGAGGAATTCTCAGCCAGTAATTCTTCACCAATTGCCTCTTGGGTTAAACATTTGTTAGACATTTCCTCTGTGCTTTACATGTCTGGTATACTCTTCTCTGTATAATTTTTCTCCTCGTGTATTCTAAAGCTTGAAACAGCTAGGTCATTTTCATCCCCTGCAACCATTTCATGAGAAACGCTTTGCTTTTCTCATGGTAAATAAACACAATGGAATACTGCTCAACTACAAAAAGGAAAGAAATCCTGTCATTTGAAATAACATGGTTGAACATGGAAGACATTATGTTAAGTGAGATAAACCAGGCACAATAGAAAGTATCTAGATACTTTTTATTGCTCTGTCATCCATATTTACTAATTCTTTTATGTTTTGCTTTGTGATTTCTAATTTGCTAATAAACTAATTAATTCTTAAACTAGGACACTATACATTTTTAAATACAGAATTTCCATTTGACAAGGTTTCTTTTTAATAGATCCTAGGTTTCTGCTGAAGTTTCCCATTCTTTCCTCTATTTTCTTGAATTGTATCAAATGTAATTATTTTAAAGTTTCTTATAACTTCAATATCTGATTTATCCATGGGTCTGTTTCAATTGTCCATTTTTCTCCTGTTTTGTTCAGTTGGTCCTGCATCTTAACATTCCTTTAATTTTTAACTTGATACTTAAAATTATGTGATCTCTGAAAAATGTAATCCTCTAAAGAGGATTATGTTTTCTTGTGGAAGGCAGACAGAATATTACAATATCACCTTAGTCCTTTCCTGAGGTGATTTTCTTTCTTTTTTTTCTTTTTAAGGTATTTATGTTTCCATTTTTTCCTTATTATTCTGGCATGACCCTTCTGGGAACTCAGTGAAAAGCCTCGAGTATTTACAAGTTCCTCTGAGTTTATGGAACTTGAACTCCAATCTCACTCCTTAGCGGTAGGCAGATACTAAAATTTCCTCAATTCTTTCTCTCCCAGCTGCTGGTTTCTGTTGGTTTTCTTGCATGCATAATTAAGAATCCACCAATATCTTGCAGAGAGTCAGTAGAATTTTAGGGCTCTCCTGAAGCTTCTTAGTCTTGGGGATATTGCCACTCAATTTGTATCTTCTGTGTCAGTCTCATACTCTATCTCTTCAGTGCTGTAAGACACTTGTTTTTTCTTTGGACTCTATTCCCTCATATAGCAGAAATTTTCTAAGTACCCCCTACAGAAAAGCCAGCTAAATGAACCCTAGTGTTCTTTCTTCCTTATAATTGTGTAGTTATTCTTGTCCCTGACGACTTTGATTGTATGCCAAGGCCTTCATAAAATGCATATATATTTGCATTTGATAGCTTGTTCATCTTTAATAATTATAGCAGCAGGAAACGTAGCCTAATGAAGTCACTCCATTCATAACTGAAATTCTAATTCTAAAAAAGAAATTAATCAAAGAAAATAATTATTGACGTAACAAAGATTTAGCTACATGTATAATCTACAACAGAAATTTTTCTACCAGTAAAAAATTGGAAACAACATGTAGGTCTGAAAATATGGAATTATTTAAATAAATTATGATTTATCCACTGTGAATCAGAATTACTCCCAGGATTTAGGGCTTAACTGAGGTCATGAATTCAAAATATGACCAAGCACTGTGTGTATCTGTGTATCCTCCAGTTCTGTTTACTCCACAGGTGCAAACATAACTTAAATTTACCACACTGACCCCAAAATCCCAACCAATGTCTACACAAATCAATAAATGTGATACATTACATTAATACACTGAAGGACAACAATCCTATGATAATTTCAATAAATGCAGCAAAAGCATTTGGTAAAACTCAACATCCAGGTGCAGTGGCTCATGACTGTAATCTCAGCACTTTGGGAGGCCAAGGCAGGTGAATCACTTGAGTCCAGGAATTGAAGGGCAGCCTGGACAACATGGTGATACCCTGTCTCTACAAAAAAAAAAAAATTCAAAAATTAGCCAGGTGTGGTGGCATGTGCCTGTGATCCCAGCTACTCAGGTGGCTGAGGTGAGAGGATCACCTGCTTCCAGAAAGGTCGAGGATGCAGTAAACCATAATCATGTCACTGCACTCCAGTCTGGGAAACAGAGTGAGACCCTGTCTCAAAATAAACAAACAAATAAATAAATGAATACAAATTTAATATCACTTCAGATAAAAATGTTTAAAAATTTAGATGTAGAGGGAATGTACCTTAACAAAATAAAGGCCATATATGACAAACCCACAGTTAACAGCATATTGAATGGGGAAATGTTGAAAACTTTTTCTCTAAAATCTGTAACAAAATAAGGATGCCCACTTTCACTGCTTCTATTCAAGATGACACTGGAGGTTCTAGCCAGAACAATAAGACAAGACAAAGAAATAAAAGGCATCCAAATCAGAAAGGAGGAAATTAACTTGCCCCTGTTTATAAATGGCATGATCTTATATATACAAAACTCTAAAGATTCCGTTAAAAAGACTGTTAGAACTAATAAATTTACTAAAGTTTGAGGATACAGAATCAATATATAAAAATCAGTTGCATTTTTACCCACTGAATAAAATTTTACACAGTGAATTATCTGAAAAGGAAATGGTGAAAACTATTTTATTTATATCAGATGTGTGTGTTTTTTTAATTATGTACCTAGAAATACATTTAATCAAGAAGGTAAAAGATATCTACACCAAAAATTGTGAAACATCAATGAAAATAATTGAAGAAGGGGCACAAACAAATAAAAAGATGGCACCTGTTCATGGATTAGAAAAATTAATAATGTTGAAATATCTTTACTTCCCAAAGCAATCTACAGATTCAGCACAATCCCTATCAAAATTATATTCTTCATCAAAATAGAAAAAAATACGAAAGTTTATATGGAACCACAAATGACCCAAAATAGTCAAAGCAGTCTTGAGCAAAAGAACAAGGCTGGGAGGATCACACTACTGACTTCAAAATGTACCAAAAATTTGTAGTAATCAAAATAGCATGGTACTGGCATAAAAACAGATATGCAGACCAAAGGAACAGAATAAAGAGCCCAGAAATAAGTGGATGCATTTACAGTCAACTAATTTTTGACAAAGATTCCAAGAATATGCAATGGGGAAAAGACAGTTTGCTCAATAAATAGTATGGGGAAAACTATATATCTATATGAAGAAAAATGAAATTAGACTGTTATCTCTAACCATATACAAAAATTAACTTAAAATAAATTAAATACTTTAAGATCCCAAACTATAAAATTAATATAACAAATCCTACAAGAAAAGATCCATGACATTGGTCTGGGCAATGATATTCTGCCCATGAACTCAAAAGCTCAGGCAACAAAAGCAAAAAGAGATACATGGAATTGTATCAAACTATAAAGCTTCTGCACAGCAAAGGAAACAGCAGAATGAAGAGACAGCCTACAGAATGGGAGAAAATATTTGCAAGCTTTACATCTGATAAGGGTTTAATATCTGAAATATATGAGGAACTCAAATCCATAGCAATAAAACAAATAATCCAATAAAATGAGCAAAGAACCTGAATAGACATTTCTCAAAAAAGAGATATATAAATGGCCAACAGGTGTTTTTTAAATATTCAATATTACTAATCATCAGATAAATGCAAATCAAACCACAGCAAGATACCATCTCACTCCTTTTAAAATGAGTTTTATCAAAAAGACAAAAAATAACATGTGTTGGAAAGGATGTGAAGAAAAGGGAACTCTTGTACAATGTCGATGGGAATGTAAATTAGACAACCATTGTGGAAAACAGTCTGGAGCATCCTCAAAAAAATTAAAATAGATCCAGCAATCTCACTACTGGACATATATCAAAAGGAAACAAAATGAATATGTTGAAAAGATATCTACACTTTCACATTTATTGCAGCACTATTCGCAATACCCAGGACATGGAATCAGCCTGTCTGCCAGTGAATATATGGATAAAGAAAATGATAAATACACACAATGAAATACTATTCAACCACAAAAAGGAAAGAAATCCTGGCATTTGAAACAATATTGTTGAACCTGGAAAACATTATGTTAAGTGAAATAAACCCAGGCACAGAAAGACAAATACCACATAATCTCACTTGCACGTGGAGTTTGAAAATGTTGATATCCTAGCAGTAGAGGAAGAATGTTGGTTACTGAAGCCTGATGTGTTTAGGAGGGAGGGAAGCTGAGGAATTGTAGTAAAGGATACATATGTATGGTTAGGTAGGAGAAGCACGTTCAAGAGATCTGTTGTACAGCATGATAATTATAGTTAATGACTATATATTGTATTTCTGAAAAACGCTAAGTGTGGATGTTAAGTTTTCCTACCACAAAAATAATTATGTGAAATAACGTATTAAGTAGCCAGATTTAGCCATTTTGCAATGTATATGTACTTTAAAACATCATGTTATACATAATAAATACACACAGTTGTCTAAGTTAGTTTAAAAATATATACAAGTTACATACTAGATACATCAAAAAAATAATGCACAGTGAGAACATATTTTGCCCAGGGTAGGCTGAGATAAAACTAAAAACAAAATGTCAGTTTTATCACATTAAAATATATTCATGCAATCATTTTATTTATTTATTTTTTTCTTCCAACTTTTATTTTAGGTTTGAGGATACATGTGTAGGCTTGTTATATGGGTAAATTGCATGCCATGGGGTTTTGATGCACAAGTTATTTCATCACCCAGGTAATAAGCATAGTACCCAATAGGTAGTTCCTCCATCCTCACTCACCTCCCTACCTCTATCCTCAAGTAGGCCCTGGTGTCTGTTGTTCCCTTCTTTGTGTTCATGCGGACTCAATGTTTAGCTCCTACTTATAAGTGAGAACATGCACTATTTGGTTTTCTGTTCCTGCATTAATTTGCTTAACTCAGGAATAGAAAACCAAATACTACATCTTCTTTAACCAGTCTGCTGCTGATGGACGTTTAGGTTGACTCCACATCTTTGTCATTGTGAATAATGCTGTGAAGAACCTGTGTGTGTGTGTGTGTGTGTGTGTGTGTGTGTCTGTAGGTAGGCCGAGGTAGGCAAATCACGAGGTCAGGAGTTCGAGACCAGCCTCATCGACATGGTGAAACTCCATCTCAACTAAAAATACAAAAATTACCTGGGTGTGGTGGCATGTGCCTCTAAATCCAGCTACTCAGGAGGCTGGGGCAGGAAAATCACTTGAACCCAGGAGGCAGAGGTTGCAGTGAGCCAAGATCACACCACTGCACTCCAGCCTGAACAACAGAGCAAGATTCCATTTCAAAAAAAAAAAAAGGAATAATTTATATTCCTTTGGGTATGTACCCAGTAATAGGATTTCTTCGTTGAATGGTAGTTCAGTCGTACGTTATTGGAGAAATCTCCAAACTGATTTCCACAGTGGCTGAGCTAGTTTACATTCTCATCAGCACTGTGTAAGTGTTCTCTTTTCAGTTAACGTGACCTGCGTCTGTTATTTTTTGCATTTTTACGAATAGCCATTCTGACTGGTGTCAGATCATATCTCATTGTGGTTTTGATTTGCACTTCTCTAATGATTAGCGATGTTAAACTTTTTTTATATGCTTTTTGGCCATGTGTATGTCTTCTTTTGAGAAGTCTCTGTTCATGTCCTTTGCCCATTTTTCAAATGCCTTGTTGATTTGTTTAACTTCCTTACCAAGGCTCAATTTTAAACCATTATTGGATGGATAGTTTGCAAATATTTTCTCATTTTCTTAAGGTTCTCTGCAAACTAACTTGCAATAATCTAAAACATTTTCAAATGGTTTAATTCTATTTTAAGTAATGAATATCACTTATAAACTCTCAAGGATTGATTTATGCTATTTGAATCCAAGGCATCTATACATAATTGAATATTGATTTTATATATATGCATATATTTAATTTAATGGCTATTGATAAACTGTTTACTACATGCTTAAGGAATTCTGTTTAATGGATAGTGCTATTTTTTCAGAACTAATTTTTAAAATAAAGTTATAATGAGAAATACCAAAAAAAGAAAGTGAGAGATAGAACCAGAATGCATTTCAGAACATTAGATAGCTCACAGATCTCTGGGTAGACCAGAGTGGTAGGAATGGGGCTACACTCCTAGGAATGGCTTCAAAAATCATATTCAGACTTGCTCCATGTAGACACCACAGCTGATATCTCTTGGCAGGGATGCTGTTGCTGATCCCCACTGATACAACCAATATTTGACGCTGGATGTTACTGCTAGAAACATCACTGCTGTTTCTAAACTGGAGACAGCTTTGACCACTGCAGCCACTCATTCCTAAGAGATTCTGTAATTTTTCCTTAATGGTTATGACTCCTTTTTGAAACAGGAAAGTCCTTCTAAAAACCAACTATTTGCAGGTAGTTTATGTAGTTGGAGAACAAGCATCATGTCCTTGGCTGTCAATAATTCTCCACATAATTCAGGATTGTATGCATAAATTATTTAGCTTTTAATTCTCTGAGCCATCTGAGACTGGCACTACTGGATGCTCACTATAGAGTATTTCTCCCTCCATCCTGCCTGTTTAAAAGACAGCTTTCTGCAGATATAACTTTCTGTGCATGATTCTGCATTTAGCCCAATCTTCTCTCCCTCTTAAGTATTCATGCCCAAGCTGGGTCTGAACAATGAGTTGTCAGATTCTCCCCTTCAGTCTAAGTTTAGGCTACATAATCTGGTAAATAGGTGAGGTTTTGTTTTTATACATATATACATATATTCGGCCATGGACATTGCCTTTTGGAAACCTTTCACTTCCCTTTATGATGGTCACTAAATTTAGCAGCCCTTTCACATATTTTGGATATTTTGTTTACTGCTATACATTTCAACTGTATGACAGCATTTGGAGAATATAGGCTACTCTATAACCATTTTAATAACATTTCATATAATTAATGAATAAATCAGCTATCTCCATAGTTTATTTAGAGATTCCATTTGTATTTCTATCTCTCATTCTTCTGATGCTTTCATGTAGCTTCCTAGAAAAGAAGAATGAAGTTGCCATCTTCGTTATTGTAAAACCACTAAAGTAGCCAATTAATACAATTTTTTGAGCTGAACTAGTGACATGCAATAACAATGAAAATGGCTGCCTGTAGGATATGTCTATGGACAAATACATTTATATCTCTAATCAAAAACTAATGTGATTGATTATTGAATTACTCCTTTTTCTTTACTTTTATCTATCCTTAAGGAGGAAAATGAAATGAGTCTTCAATATTCCAATTGTTGAGTGTTACTAACCAGTGAGACTGTGGAGATAAGAAGTTTAATACAAAATTTCTGTACCCTGCACAAATGGGAATTTGAGAGATCTGTATTTGGAGTTTATAACTTTCCTCTAACTGTATAACAACAAATTGTCATACTAAATTCATTGTCAAGCAATCTGGAGACTGTTTAATTTTGTGAAGTCTGATGGAAGCCAGAAAATAAAAACAGTAAAAACAATAAAGTCTGAAGAGTTTAGTTAGGTCAGACTTGTACAGAAGAGGAAATCACAATTATGGTTATAGAATAAATATACTGTATCAATAACTTACCTGTTAAAAAAGATATCCTATGGAAAACTATGGAAACATCATGGCTTAGCCATCAGACCCGAAAACAAGTTTCTCTTTGGACACAGTATTGTATTTGCTTTTTGTGAGAAGAAACATGGAAGAACAAATCTCTTAAATTTATACTTCCCTTAAGTGATTCAACTTTTGCCAAAACTTGATATCGTCAAACTTTATATCTGGTCTTTCTGATGGGTCTGTAGCCATATTTCATTGTGGCTTTCACTTCCATTTCCTTGGTTACTAGAGAAATTATTTTCTTTTTTACATGTTTGTTTGACTATCTTCTCTTCTAAAATATTTGTTCAAGACTTGCATAATTTTCCACTTGGTTACCTTTCTCCTTACCGATGTGTCGGGGTTCTTTACATATCTTGAATATAAAATCCATGGCTGTTACATGTATTGCACCTTCTCTCACTCTCTGGTTTACTTTTTTGCTTTCTAAATCTTATCTTTTCTAAGCTGAAGTTCTTATTTTTAATTAAAATTTGAAAATATTTTCTTCTATCATTAAATTACTTTTATAACCTCCTTAAGAAATGCCCTGTTTCAGGGTCTTTAAAATGGTGACTTACACCATTATTTAGAAGCATTGTTTTGTTTTTCACATTTGGAAATCTAAATATACCTGAAATAGATTCTTATTAGTGCTGTGAGATGAATGCTATTTAAAAAATATAGCTATCTAAATGCTCCAGCAGCATTTGTTAAAGAGCATGTAATGTTAGCTTTGTAACAAAGAAGCATCCCTAAATATTTGGTTCTGTTTTTGGACTCATTTTTTTTCTTTGGTCAGTTTACATTTTTTTGCACCAATATCACATTGTACTAGTAAAGCTTTATAAGTCTTAATGATGGCTAAATCAAGTCTTTTATTGTTGTTATTAAGAGTACATTGGCAATTTTTATTTTTATTTTTTTAACATTTATTTATTTATTTATTTATTTATTTATTTATTTATTTTTGAGATGGAGTCTCGCTCTGTCGCCATGCTGGAGTGCAGTGGCGTGAGCTTGGCTCACTGCAACCTCCGCCTCCCGGGTTCAAGTATTCTCCTGTCTCAGCCTCCCAAGTAGCTGGGATTACAGGCGCACACCACCATGCCCAGCTAGTTTTTATATTTTCAGTAGAGACAGGATTTCACCATGTTGGCCAAGATGGTCTTGATCTCTTGACCTCATGATCTGCCCACCTCAGCCTCCCAAAGTGTTGGTATTACAGGGGTGAGCCACTGCATTCGGCCACAATTTTCATTTTTTATAAAATTTAGAGTATTTGTCATGTTTCTTGTAAAACTTTTCCTGGCATGATGTTAGATTTTAATATCAACTTGAATAAAATAGATATACAGGCAATAATGAATCTTCTGAGCCACAAACAGTATATCCCTCTACTTATTTTGGTGTTCTTTATCTCAATAACATTTTGAAGTTTTCAGTGACAAAGGCTTGCAAGTTTTTTTCTTGAGTTATAGTTAGTAATTTGAGATTCTTGGATGATCTTTTAAAGAGTACCTCTTAGTAGGTAAATAGTATTAAATTATATACAGGAAAGGAAAAATTTCATATGTGCACAGCTCTACAGATATTTACAAATATATCACACTTTTCTAATATGTAAGCAGATCAAGAAACAGAACATAAGCAGCAGCCCAGCAACCTCCATCAAGTCCCATTTTAGGAACTATCATGGTTTCTAAAACAAAAATAATTTTTCCTGTTTAAAGTTTACATAAATGGAATCATACAGTATATAGTATGCTGTGTCTGGCTTTTGTCCCCCAAGATTTATTTGTAAGATTTCTGCAGGCTCTTGTTTTAGTTTATTCTCAACAAAATATAGTCTTTTGTTAAATAAATACATCATAATTTATTATCCAAATTACTATTTCTAGACATTTCAGTCATCTCTCATTTTTAGCCATTATGAATAGGGCTGCTATGAACATTCATGTTTTCCTGTTTTGGTTTTGGTCTTGAAGGTGTTTCTTTTGGCTGTCAGGAATAACGTTATTATTTATGGATTTTTACATCTCTTTTAGTGAATACATATGTATTTCCATTGGAAATATACCTAACAGTAGAATACTGTATCATAGATTATATATATATTTACCTTTAGCCCACACTTTCAAACTGCTTTCCAAAGCGGTGGTGCCTATTTGCATTCCCACCAACAACATATGAGATTTGCAATATCCTTTCTCACTATCCTTGTCAAAACTCCGTACTGTATGTCTTTTTCATCTTAGCCACTCCAGTAGGTATATAGTGGTATTTCATTGTGATTTTAATTTTATTTTCTTAAAGACTAATAGTGTTAAGCAATTTTTTATTTACTTATTATTCAATTATTTTACTTTATTATGATGTATCTTTTCAAGCGTTTTAAACATTAGCTATTGGGTTGATTACCTTTCAAATTGATTTGTAAACGTTTTACAAATCTTTACATATATATATGTTTACAAAAGTTTGTAAACAAAAGTTTACAAATCTTTACATTTATATTCAGAATAGGAATCTTGTTAACTATATATTTTGAATATACTTTCTCCCACTTTGTGTTTTTACTTTTCTTTTCTCTTTTTAAATAATTTCTTTTCACAAATGGATTTTCAATTTTAATGTAGCCCAGTTTATAAATTTTTCTTTATAGATAAGGTTATTATTTACTGTTTAAGAAATTTATGATCACCTCAAGTATAAGACATTCCTTATGTTTACTTTTAAATGCCTCATTGTTTTACTTTTGCTGTTTACTTTTACACTCCATTTGGAATTAAGTTTTGTGAATAGCGATGGTTATTGAAAATACCCAAATTTCCAGTGTACTGCATTTAAATCAGGTAGTTGCATATGTATAGTTCTGTTTTTGCCTTCTCTATTCTGGTAAGTTGGCAAATGTCAAACTATATTAATTACTCTAGCATCTATATTGGTTATATTTTTCTTTCTGAGATTCATTCTGGATGTTTTTTAGCTTCTCTTTCAGTCTACCAATTCCCTTTTTACTTAGCTTTAATCTGTTAAACCTGTTTCTAGTGTTCTTAATTTTAATCCTTCATTTTAAAATTCTATGATGTTTTTAAAATACCTTTTCTTTAATGTGGCACATATACACCATGAAATACTATGCAGCAATAAAAAAGAATGAGTTTATGTCCTTTAGAGGGACATGGAACACCAGAACAGAAAACAAGCACTGCATGTTTTCACTCATATGTGGGAACTGAATAATGAGAACACATGGACACAGGGAAAGGATCATCACACACGGGGACCTGTTGTGGGGTGAAGGGAAGGGGAGAGATAGCATTATGACAAGTACCTAATGCATGCGGGGCATAAAACCTAAATGACAGGTTGATAGGTGCCGCAAACCACCATGGCACATGTATACCTATGTAACAAACCTGCACATTCTGCACATGTATCCCAGAACTTCAAGTCAAATTAAAAAAAGAAGCAACTCAATAATCCCATTTATCTTCATCAACACAATAAGCAGATATTCTTTAAAATATGTATCTGACAACTGCAAATACTGGTTCCTTTTTTTCTTCTTCTTTCTTTTTTGCTTTGAGACAAGTTGTCACTTTTTACCCATTCTAGTCTCAAATATCTAGGCTCAAGGGATCCCTCTGCCTCAGGCTCCCAAGTCACTGGGATTACAAGCACAAGCCAGCATGCCCCCTTGAAGCTCATTTTTCTGTTCATTCTGGCTTATGCTGTCCAATCCCTTCATGTATGGGGTTAAATTGCTTTGAGAACTGGATATTGTATATAAAAAATAATTTGAAGTCAAGAATGATGTTCTCTTTCTCCAGAAATAATAGACTTTTCTGTCTGCCAGAAGTGTGACTCTTGAAATCTGTAAACTCTTTAATATTATTTCAGAGATTGACATACTTCAAAACGGAGTTTCCATCTCTGTGCGAACCAGATGACTTTCTATCAACCTTTGCAGTGTGCATATGGCTTACATCGACCCTCATGGATCTGCTGTCCCAAGTTTCACATGGATCCTCCATAAGGTGCTCCAGTAATAACACTCAGTTTCCCAGATGTTCAGCAACTCTTTCAGAATAAGCAAATATCCACAGGAGACAAGCACCCTGAACACAAACATTTACCTGTGCACATCTCTATTTTCTTTCTGATCACAAACTATTTAAAAATGAGTTGGCATTATAAACCTTAAAGCAAATCATTTTGTTTGTTTCTTCTAAGTTTTCAAGGGTTTCTTCAATCAGAGGATTGCTTTGAATTACTTAGTGTGTAATTACAAAACAGAAGTCTTTCTCAAATACTTTTAAAGGTTTTTTTTTTTAAAAACAAAGCAAATTTCTCCCCATACCATTCCTAGGAAGGCTACAGGGTTACAGAACAAATATCATGAACATATACATGTTTGGGCCTAGGTGGAACAGAGGAAAGAAGAAAAGATTGCCCTTGCTGTGCACCTGGGATGTTTTGGGAGGAGAATGGGCAAAGGTGGTGAACTGTTAGGATATATAATCAGAATTTTGCTTAGCTGAATTATATTTTAACTGTAGGCAATGTCTTTTTTCCATCAGTTAGAGAACTTGTATTAAAACACAGCAATAAAAGAAATAATCTTCCCAGAAGATTGGATGTTAGCATAGAATAGGGTCATAGAAAATGGGAGGATCTTAAAACCAGAGCATTTAAGAGGTTTAGTGGTTCTTGTGGCACTCTGTTGAGGTCTAGAAGTAACTAGTGGGGCCAGAAAGGATTATGGTGGGGAGAACTCTGCCATACTTACTGATGCTGTTGCCCACATCTGCTCTATTATCCTTCTCTCAGCTAGTGGACTAGGACAGGCCTGTTAACAAAGATGCAAATGGATATCTGCTATTAAAGAAATGAGTAACAATCTCCAATGAAGGTGAGGGGAGGGTCATGTCTGATTTTTTTGGTAATTGGACTGCCATGCCTAGTGTGGCAGGTAGAAGAAAAAAAGAAGAGAGGAAGGAAAGAGGGAAGGAGAAAGGAAAGAAAAATATGTATGTGTGTTCAGAAATTCTATTAATTTTAAAACGTCTGACTTAATATTTATTTCTGAAAAAGAACAAAAGAAAAGAATTCATAATTGTGGGTCTTCATTCTTGCGATCAAATTAAATGCTTTTCTTATTATTAATGTAAGAGGTTTTTGCTTTCAAAAACAGCTGTACTATTACTTCAGGTAATTCTGTTGTACTTTTCTTGTCAATGCAATACATTACTAATTTATATAATAAAATTTTCCCTTCCATAATTTGAGGTATAGAGCTCATTGAAGTATAGAGGTTTATTGGAACAAAGCATATCTAAGAAGTGCTTTATACCACTACTAAAGCAAACTTAAATGTCTCAATAACCTCCCCCTTTCTCCACTTTTTTTTTCCAAATTCCCCACCCTGCCCACACACAGACACATACCTATTCTCCTATATCCTGCTATTATGCTTTCTGAAAATTATATGGTTTTCTATCTTGGTAAGAATGCAAAACAGGCTCCTCACATTCCAGAAGATTTTATAAACTCTGCCATCTGCACATCTGGTATGTAAGATGCCTGTAGTGTGCTTTAATCAGCAACACAGATGTATGCGCTTTGGGCACTTGTCAGAGTTACTTCACAAATTGACTGCAAATAACCAGGTCTTGTCAAAACTTTACTTGAACGTGGGATGATTTAAAGAGACAAGCTAACCACCTACTTACACACTTTCTCCAAGCTCTTACCTATGTTAAGAAATATAATCAGAAAACAACTTGTTGAATGATGCCATTCATCTTCCTGAAATTAAAATTGGTTCGGTCCATAACTTTAAATATGTGTAATAAAAAAAGAATTTCATTTTAATAAAGATTTTTACAATCTTTTGGTGAACTATATTTTTACTTATAGTCCATTATCAAATATATACTGTATATAATAATCTATGAGATAAATTTATCCTAGAAATCAGAAGCAAAAAAAAAAAGAGCTTTTCAAGTGACCTTATTATGTTTTATTCAGTCGACAACTAAAATTATATACTTTAATTCCTTTTATCATTTTTTCCTTTTTTAAACTACTTATCCCCATGTTCTATAATTCATTTTTTTTCTTTGTTGTCAGGAAGCTCAAAGAACAGTTTAGTATTAAATTCCCATTTACTAAAATTTAATGAATATATAGTGAATACTAAAAATAAGGAAGATTCTGTACGGGGTGCTGCAGGAGAGCGAGAGATAAATGATTCAATCTATGCTTTAGGCACAAGTATCGTTCAGAATGCCTGTTGTAGAGAGAAGAGAAGCTAAGACCAATGAACAAACAAGGGGGATGGGACATGAACCACTGATGGTTACTGAAGACAGAATTAAGGGGAGGCAAAGGAGGAAAAGAAACATCCAGGTCTGGAATGCTATAGTCTGTATAAAAGAGATTAGCATTTTGTATTAACATTTTGGCTGAGCTTTGGTTCATGTTTTGGGGTAGGAGGAGAAAGCATTTTAGGTAGAAAAGAAAAGTAAATGAGATATGTAGGGTTTATCAAGTGGTCTGGTTTTATTGGAGCAGAAGACGTGTGTTAGGATGAAGTGTGAAATAAACACAGAAAGGTATGTTTTACTGTGTATGGTGCATGACTTTGAAAACTCTAATGAAGAATTTCAGTTTTTATTTCACATCAGTTGTTATCTTCCTGCAGAGATTTATTATCTATGTTAATTTGAGTCTTTTTAATAATTGTGTTTCTGTTTTCTAATTATTTATATTACCTTACATTCATTTTGCTGGTACAAAGAAATAAACACAATAATGTATAAATGTTGCTAAAAAAAAAGAAACTCATAACATTCATTTAAAAATATCATTCAAAACAGCTATCTGATATAGGATAGAAAGGACATAAAATGACAACTCAAGTTTGTCTAGAATATCTGCAAGTCACTATGCAATGCATTTTTCCATGTTTTATTTAATCAAATGAAAATCTAATAAGCATTTTTCTCTCCATTTTATAAAAAATATTCTAAAGTTTAGAAAAATTAAATGGCTTTCTGAGAGATACAGAACTCATAAGTGTTCAGATTCAGATTGGAACACAGAACTCTCTGACCCTGAAGCTCACTTTTTCCTATGACATTGTGCTATAACCAATATAACTAAATGATTGCAATTTTTACATTTCTGTTGATTATCCTGACACAATCTTCCTATATTTTCATAGACATATAACATTAGTAATATACATTCAGAGTTTTAAAATGAGTAAAGCAAGCCAAGAGAAAAATCTAGAACATGAAACCAATTTCTGCTTTTATCCATAGGAGTGTTTAGTATGGATAAAATTTGTCAACAGATTTAACTGGGACAGAATGGAAACTTGGATGACGGTCATATTTACTATCTTATTTTTTGAAACATGTTGAGATCATTTATTTTGAGAACATAAGCTTTCTGGGTACGTAGTGAGGCTATTTCATCATTGTCTCTGCAGATATTGATTGACAGCAATCATCCTGAAAGTAGCCATACAGACCAATCTTCTTGGCTAAGACATCCTAGCAATTAACAAATTCTAGACTTTAGAGGAATATACCTAGAAAGACATGAGAATTGAAGGCTCTTTGGAATTCAGAAGATGGTTGTTTCTCCTGTTAAAGCTCTATTCTGTTCACCAAGGCAAAGTAACATCATGAAATTAGTTTATATACACTCTATAACTCTAAATTTAAGAAAAGAACTAGTTTCTCTCAACATAGTATGTATGTCATGACTGAAATACTTAATTCCTTTTCCTGTGCATTTATTTACATTTCAATATAGGGTGAAGCAAAATATAAGCTACAAAAAGTGGAAAACTGAAGGACCTGACATCCCTCCACCATTCTCCAGGTCAAACACCTTCAACAGCTACCAATTACTATGGAATAAAGCTCAACTCCTTACCATGGCATTTGACATTCTCCACATTCTGTCTTCATCTGGTCTTTCCAATATTCTCCCCGTTACAGTTTTTCATGTACCCAGCAACACACTTAAATGGAAATATTTGACATTTCCCCAAATATTGCTGTATCTTCTGGGTAATATAATGAAACTAGACAGGCTTGGGCCCCGCCCCCATAGAGCTTACAGTTCACCTTCAATTATATAAGCAGGTCTTGCTGGGCTTTACCAGCTTGTGAATATAAATGGGACCACACTAGTAACAATAATAATTATATCACCCACTCCTGTTAAGTAGCAGTTTCCTTAGCTTCCTTCAAAGTCTTCCTGGGTTCCATCTGAAGAGTCTCAGAAGTTTCTCACTTAACACGTAAATCATCTTTTCTAGCACATGGCACTGGCCACATTCTTATCAGCACCTCTTGACTGCTCCAAAGCTACAGATCATTCATAGGCCAAAACAGCACTGTATTTCCCCGAACCCTCTGTGGTTCACATAGAAACAGAAAAATGTTCCTGTTTCCCTCTGCGTGTCACACTTTCCCACCTAGGCATGAAAATATGTAGCTTGTGAACATGTATTATAGGATCCTGCATTAAATCCAGCAACTTCCTTTCCTGCTCATAGCTCATCTCAATGTAGCTGAAGTGATTCTCTTTTGATAGTAAGTACAGAAAGTATTTTCATAAGAGGCATTTCTGATACTGTTAAGGTAATATTAAATATAGATATTATTCTGAAAATTATTCTATGTTTTGTTTATGAGCAGTCTGTTTATGAGCAGTCAAATCTAATGTGTTCATGTGTCAGGCAAATTATTTTCTTGTTCTTGACTAATTTTAGAATAATTTTAGAACAAAAACTAGAAAGATTTCTCTGTAAGGAAAGGAATTGGTGGAAAATATATGCAGTTATTTGTGTACACTAGACTCCATAAAGTCAAATAGTCACTTACTGAGTGTTTTGAAAGTCCATGCAGTCTGTCTTGCAGGCCAGTCTCTGAGATGGACTCCAAGCTGCTCTTCCCACTCTATCCTCCTCCATCTTCCCCTCAAACTGTGAGATCCTGCATGGGGTCCTTTAGGCTTCTCCAGCCCCAAGTTCTTGATTTAAGTGGCAAAAAACAGGTCTTGAGAATTCATCCTACCTGCTAAAGGAAGTTCAAAGTCAGCAGGAAGCAGAGGCTAGGCCATAGCTTGACCCCCTATTTTAGTTTTTTACATACATGGGTTTTCATCCTTTTTAGTTTTAGAACCTTTAGAAAAAATAGCCAGAACTGGGTTTTGGACATCACTGTAAATCCTAGGACTCCTTGCACATAGTATGCACTTGAAAAACGATTGTTGAATTGAATTTTTCGGGTCAAGTTACATCCACTAACTTCAATTTGTTCTAAGTTAAATATTACCACATATACTTTATATCTAACCTCAAATCACTTAGGAAAGAATATAATCTTATAAGTAATTTCAAAATACAAAACTGATAGTTTTTTTGTTTCTTAATGAAACGGATTTTCCTGATCTTTATTCAGAAGTATGATGTTGTGTAGACACTGCCTTGAAAGTAGCTGTAGGAAGTACCTAGATTATGTTACAAGGACATTTGATAGAAAAACAATTATATTAGTGTTAGTCATATTATATTTGACAAGGAATGATTAAACCTTCAGTTCCCTGGAGCCGCTTCTAAACTGCTGCTGGAGACAAAAAGGAAATATAACTGGCTGTATTTTACACAATGAGGGATTCATTTTTGATGGGAACTTTTCAAGGGCAATTAGATTTAAAACAGCATTCTCATCAGAAATAATAAACCTGAAAGACAATGCAGACAGCAAAGAAAACTGAGACTCAGAATTCTCGGAGAAACAGAAAGCTTAAGTATCTCAGTCTTTGCAACATTTTGTACAATATATTGGAAGAGAGTAAAGCTTTCAGCAGAAATCAAAACATACAACTTTTGTATTTAGAGATGGTATTTTGAAAGTAGGTATAAACAAAATCAGACTTAGTAAGAGATACCGTGCATCAAAAAGTAGACACCCCAGGAAAGATGTAAGCTGAGATGAAGCAAGCTGTGATTCACAGGAAATTCCTCCCACCTTAAATGACAATATCTGTAGCCATTCTTGTCAAATGACACCCACTATCTTTATTGAAGAAAAAATAGAGAATGGTCTTGGGTAGCAATGAAGAAGTTCAGAATAGTCCAAATTATAAACTGCATATATTCCTTATTATGGTGTATGGGTTCAATTTTATTAATAAATGCTTTCCTTGCCTGCATAAAGTGCTAAGTTGACAAACCCATCTGGTTATTATTATAAATACATCATGAACTGTTGGAACCATGAAAATTTCTAGAGTCAAAATTAGTGTGGCTGAAGTTATACAGTGCTCCTTAAAGAATTCTGTCTGAATGAGGCCCTTTCTCTCTGAATGTAACGCATTTTTAATTTTGACACTAAATATTCTTCACTTTATCCATAGGTGATCCTTCAGTCCCTCCTTCAATAATAAGTAGGTCAGCAAAGACAATTCTTCAAAGAGTCTGAAGAAGCTAATGTAAAATTATTCCATAAAGCCAAAAGAAAAGAGTTACATAACATGTAACCCAGAGGCAATGTGCTGTGGGGAAAGAAAGTCTGAGAGGGAGGCAAATAATGAATTCTAGTCTTGGCTTATCTCTAGCTTGTTCTTTAGCTTCAGTTAAATCCCTAAACCTCTGCTAGCATGAATCGTTGCTTTCCCCAGACTGGTCAGGGCAGGCCACTCTTGTGAGCCTGTAAAACCCTCTTTTCACCTAAAAATCTGTACTGCAGACCATTTTTGGCCGTCATTGTTACCTGGGGACCAATTCTTTCCCATTCTCTGAGCTCAGGAGGGGGCATGGCTGATCCACACATGGTGGTGAAAACTGAGCTGATTCAGTAAACTGCTCTTGACCAATGTCCTCCACCTCAGTCCCCCATGGAGCACCACCCTGCATGAAGTTAATGGTTAGATGGCATGTTTAAAAGTAAAACAAAACATTTATTGTCTTTTTATAGCACCTCTGAGGCTTTAGCTGGGCTCCTGTTGCTTAATTTGAACTTGTTAAAAACATTTGAGATAGAAACACTCTGATGGCACTTTGAAAAGGGTAACTGTTAAAATGATGACTCACAATTCCAAGAGTATGAAATTAGTAGTGGTTCCCAAGTGAGCAAACAATATTATATAAAAAGTTTTCTTGCATGCACATTAAAAAGTATTTAGTTGTGTGTTATGTAAAAATAATTTTCTTTTCTAAAATAAAGTCTAAAATTTTTTTTCCAAAAGCAAACCCTAGACACCAACACATCTGGATATATTTTTTTATATAATTAAAACAAAGGCATCTGGATATTTTAAAATATTAAATTTAACCAAAAATCAAAAGCTTTTTAACGTGAAATTATAGAATCAATAGCATAGTTGAGGGATAATGGACTAAAAGGTAATCTTATCTGGCCATTTGCTGTTATAAATGAGAGAAAAAAAATTCTGATGTCCTCCCTGAAAGAATTTTATTCCAAATATTTCATAGGTGTTTGTCTCTTGATTAACCCCAAATTTCTAAAAACTTTTAACAAAATAATAGTATTAATTTCAAAGAACATTTGTTGTGTACCTTAACTAATTGGACATAACTGAAAATCAGTCATTTAAAAGCCGAATAGCACATAGAATCCTTGATGAACCAAAATTAGCTCATTAAGGTTTGACACTAAACTTCTACACTTATCATAGGTGATCCCTCAGTCCATCCTTCAACAAATGTTCATAATTGTTTTAGGCCCAATGACAATAATCTCACTTCTCATCTTTTGCAAATCGCATTAAATTTAAAATAGCAAAAATAAAAAGTCAATTAAGCACATACTAAGAAAGGGGCTGCCGTGGTATACAGAGGTGACATAAACAACAATTGTTCCTGTCTTGTTGAGTTGATACTTCAGGAGAGGAATAGAGAATGCCCGAAAGAGCAAGCTGACTGACCACAGGAAATAGAGTACCTGTAGAATGACAGAATCAAACAGAACAGAAAATTTTACAAAAATAGATGCGAGAACGGAGCTAGCATCATTTTGTTGTTGTTGTTGAAACTTAATCCCTAGACTTAAGGACAAGCTTCACTGTACATATCAGGAATTCCTGAGCACATCATAACAATACAATATTTGATTGTCTTTGATGTTCTAAGTGATGAACTTGATCATCAAGAAAATACTCAACAAGCTCTATTTTAAAAGCCAGAAAAATATGTACACATTGTAGAGTTCTAAGAGAGATCTTTTTCTGAGAGATGTTTTTGTCTAGTAATGAATGTTCAGATATTTGGTTATTGCTGGAGAGTGGTTGAGTGATCCCACAATGCCCACTCACTGGAAGGAATGTCATCGAAGGGAACTCAAAGCAAAACTGTAGCCAGGTACAATAAATTGACTTAGTAATAAACCTTAATCTTAATAATGGAGTGGAAATATTGAGAAAAATACGATAGTCATTATTTTAGCTAGCTTCATTCAGGATTGTATCTCATTTCCAAGAGGCATACAACAAAGATTGAAGCTCACCTTGCAAAATTTAAAAGCACTTCTCTGTATTAGCAATAACTACCTAGATGACATAAAAATATGAATTATACTTCACATTAGATGAATAACCAATAAAGTATACAGGAATTAATAGAAAACAAAACAATCTCTATTGAAATACAAAATATTATTTTCAATAGCATAGAAGTTCATTGAATAATTAGTAAGGTATTCCATGCTTTTTAATAGTTCTTAAAAAAAGGGAATGTTTTAAAGATGTCAATCTCTTCCAAGTTATCAATAATTGTAATTCAGTCTATATTAACATTTCAGTTAGGGTTTTTTTTTTTGAGAAAAATGAAGTTAAAACATAGTACAAATCCACCTTTGAAAATAAAAATCTGTGACATTGGTGGTAGAGCAGACAAATAGGCTGTCTTAGTTCATTTGTTCTGCTATTAATAGATACTTACGACTAGGTAATTTATAAAGAATGTAAATTTATTTCTCACAGTTCTGAAGGCTGGGAAGTCCAAGATTAAGGCACCAGCAGGTTTGGTGTTTGGTGAAAGCTGAGTCTCCATTTCCAAGATGGCATCTTATTACTATATCCTCTAGAGGGGAGAAATGCTGTGTTCTTTCACAGTGGAAGAATGAAAATAGCAAAAAAGAAACCAAACTCTCCATCATGAGCCCTCATGTCCTAAATGCTTCCCAAAAGGCACAACCTCCAAATACTGTTTTACTAGGTATTAAGTTTCAATGTAAATTTTGGAGGGAATAAAAACGTTCGAAGCGTAGCATGAGCCAACTGAAAAGAGCAGAGTTCTCAGAGCAGAATTATGTAATAAACATCAATTGTGGCACCATAAAGCAATTGGACTGTTCAGTAGATGTTATTGGCAAAACTTTTTCGTACTTATGTGGAAAAAACTAGATTCTTATCTAAACTACTCAAAAAGACAGTTCTAGAAGTATGAAAAAAAATTTGGAAGTTAGGACAGTGCTGGTAATAGAAAGAAAATAGTGTAAATATATTTGTAACAATAAAAAGTAAAAATATCTTAACTAAAATATCAAAAGCAAAAACTATAAAACAAAGATGAATCAATTTGATTACATCGAAATTCATGATTTCTCTTTACAAAGAACAACTTGAATAAAGTTAACAGATAAGACACTGGGAAGAGATATTGTGATTGTCTAACAAGAAACTAATGTTGGAGCACAGAAAAAATTCTGCACACAAAATTTAAAAGTAAATAGCAGATCTCCAGGTAACAAAAAATGAACCAGAGGAAATAATTGGTATATTGAGTTAAGAAGAAAACAAAAGGAGTAAGAAATACATGAAGAGGTGGGCACACTCACTAGTTATCAGAAAAATATAAATTCAGATTACTGAATTATTGTTTTGTGCTTCCTATACTGGCATAGTTTAACAATTTGCTTATGTGAGTTAGAATTAGCTAGGTTATGTTGTGGTAAGAAGCAACACAAAATTCTAATGATTTACAAAAGCAAAGCTTTATATTTTGCTCATGCTACTTATATATATTGGACCAATGGGTCAGTCTGGCTCACTTCATCTTCTTTTAAGCCTAAGACTTATGGGCTGTCCACAATCTAGAATCCTATTGGTTGCAGTGTCAAAGGAAGAGAAGACGACAACTCAGGCATCAGCTCTCATGTCATTTCTGTACCTATTCCATTGCTCAACCTAGACAAAGGAAATAAATGACACATTGAGAAAAGGAGGAAATGAAAAAACTAAGTAATGTTATGCATCAGAAATATTGGAGAACATCCCTACATTGCTAGGTAATTCCAGGTGTTAGTATATTGTGAATATGGATAGGAACCTTGATGTAGTGGTGGAAATGCACACTGATATTGATATTCTAGAGGGAAACCTGGAAGCACATAGTCAAAATAGCTGTATTTATACTGCATCACCCAGCAATTCTTCTTCTAGGTAGGTAACTCAAATAAATCCAAACACAGGACCCTAAAGGGCTATGATATTTCATGTAAGTTTTGACATTATTTGAAATGGCAATGATCTGGCTGCAATCTAGGTGTCTGTCATTAGAAGAGGATAGGCAAAAATGCTTTAGTTACACATACTAGAGCACCATGCAACAGTAAGAATAAATGGATTAGATGTTCATAATGCAAACTTGAAAGCATAGTGTCAAGAGGAAAAATAAGAAATAACTACAATATATGGCATGATATGACATTATGACATTCATTCCAAATAACAATACATGTTTCAAAAGTGTAGTTACAAGACCAAAAAGATATGCCTTAAACATGTTAGAATTATTGAGCATGAAGAGAAAGGAGAAAACAAAGTGAGAAACGGACATAAAGGAGTGTATATAAATGAATACATCACAGAGGGACTTTGTGAAGGCCAGTGATGAAAGTGATTAAATCAATGACCTGGACCTACAGCTCGACAGAACAAAACAAGCAAGCAAAACAAGCAGTAAAACTTCAGAGAATTATTTCAACTAAACCATAAAACAATCTCCACCCAAACATCATTGCCTTGAGGTTTCCCACACTGTCATAGGACACCTTTTGCCTTTGGCACAATGAGTATTTGGGCAGCTATCAAGGAGTCCTTGAAAGAACAGCAGTAAAGTTTCTAATACTCAAAAGAGCAGCACGTAAAACTGGTGGGGACCTCCTGGAACCTAGTTGAATGGGAACATTGGCAGGGACTGGGGCTAAGAGAAATGGAGAAGGCAAAATTCAGTTTGCACTCTAAGAGCAATGGCATAGTTGTTTCGCCACCTGGCAAAAACTCTATAGACCAGTGAAGCGAGGCCCGGTGGAGAAGCAGCCACAAGGACAGGACAGACCTAGAGGCTTCAAAGACTTCAGGGAAGAACACAGCATTCACTTGAGTAGTGTGAATACTGGGTGAGAGATCAAGTTAGATCTCTCAAATACCTAAAAATAATTGGGAAAACCCACAGGAGTGCAGGTGGGACTTTAACAGAGAGGATAAAGGAGTCTAAAACACTCAGGTGGTATATTAAACTAATATCTCTGGTCTTCACTGGCTTGGAGACGTTTGGGTTACATATAGTTAAAATAAAAATGGTGCATAAAGGAATATATTCTTCAAATATTCAGAAAATCCCCTTATATAAATTAATTTCTCCATTTTTGATGTTATTATGAGTATAAATAAAGCAATAATGGGATTGAATAAATGCTTCATTAATTCATTCTAATCTTTTAAATTAAATGTGAATGTGTACTCATTATAGTGAAACCCTAGCAATCAGTTTGTGTAAGATTATAATAATGGGAGAGAAAAAGTTGAGTCTTTCCTGAGAACATAAATATACGCAAACTGGGTGTATGTCTCCAGATTAGTACTTCAGAAAAAGAGGGAAAGACAGCATCAAGCAACACTGTAAGAAAAAAAAAACAATTGGATTAATTCATTCTGAATGTCAAAAGGAATTAAGAAAGGGTCTCAAAATCACACTGAGACTGAAATCTTCAGTGACAGGAAAAATAGTGCCATCATTAACCCTAACATGGAAATGAAGAAGAGAGAATATGTGGAGAGAAATATTACAATTTTAGTTGTTTTGAAAATCATCAATATCTGAGGCTCAGCACATTCATAGATCAAGGGATAATAGAAGCACAAGGGAGAGACATCAAAGAGGCAAGATACCAATGTGAAGTGATGAGTTCTATTCCTCGGAAACTCTCTGCTACCACAGATTTTAATATTATGAAGTTAGGAAAAAAAGTCTTCTATCTGCAACATATGTAATTACACATGTAATTAAATACATAATGTATGCTTCTACCAATTCAGTATTACAGGGTCTAATTTATATATGAAGAATAGAGGAGAAGCTGAAGAAAAATAAGAAGCAAAAGACAGAGATTTCACCATAGACCAAGATTTGAATATCTTTTGGCAAAAATTTGCCTATAACCTCCAATTTCCTGGGCTATGAGATAGAAATAGTGGTATGATTATATCTGTCAGGGTTATTAACTACTCAGATGAAATCACCTGTGTTAAAGTGCTTTCTCAGTGGAAACATGCTACACAAACATTACTCATTGATATTATTCTAGAATGTTCTTACAGTGCTTCTTCTCTCATAAACTGTATTTGGTTGGAATGCCAAATCCTAGTACTGTCTACTGCAGAGCCCAGAGAATATTTAATAAACCAAATCTTAGATAACATAATATAATCAAATTTGCCAGTAACTATTATGGAAATTGTTCATGTTAAAGGAATAATTGGAAAGGAGGAAAAGATAAAAATTAGGAAAAATATTTACACTAGGCATCCACAGAGAAAAGGTGAGATGTCGAGATTCTTGAGCCAAAATACAATAATATAAAAGAGTTATAATTTTTAAAATAAAATCAAAGGTTTAATTCTGAACTTTCAAACTATAAAGTCATATTGACACTTAAAGTTGAACATTTACATTTCAATCAATTTTTAAATATCTTTGATATGAAGGAAAGCATTATATTTTAAAAATGAGTGTGCTTGCTGTATTATTTTGTTCTCACGCTGCTAGGAAGAAATTCCCGAGACTGGGTAATTGATAAAGGAAAGAGGTTTAATTGACTCACAGTTTCACAGGTTTGGGTAGGCCTCAGGAAACTTACAATCCTGGTGGAAGGAGTAGAAAATACGTCCTTCTTTGCATGGTAGCAGCAAGGAGAAGTGTGGAACAAAGTGGGAAAAGCCCCTTATAAAAGCATCAGATCTTGTGAGAACTCACTCACTATCACAAGAACAGCATGGAGGTAACAGCCCCAATGATTCAATTATCTCCCACCTCTCTCTCATGACACTGGAGATTACGGGAACTACAACTCGAGATTTGGGTGGGGTCACAGCCAAACCATATCAAACTAGAGTTAAATTTTTTAAAAAACAGGAAATATGTTAGGCAATCACTATGTCCCAGAATAAAAATCAGTAGAATAAGTGGTTTTGACAACCTCAAATTACAGAATTAACTGCAACGCCAATCTGGCAGATTGTATGAAAATTAATAATAGTAATAAAGCCAGCGATTTAAATAAAACTAGTTGAGTTGGTTTACATATTTATTACATATTCCAGGCAAAATAACATGTGAGATGAAATACCTGACAACTTTAACACATTGCATTCCACCTATATAAAATTTTCATTTTAACCCATAAGGTCTTGTTGGGTCTCACCTGTCTATGCTATTTCATTCTCAACACAGAGCAATATCACCTTTTCTTTCTTAACTTCAGCCACAATTACCTTTTCTTAATACCCTATGTGCACTAGCCTCTTTCTGCTCTTCAGAGACTTCCAGCACACTCTGCCGTGTTCCTTCTCCCATGATTTGCCTTACTAACTCCAACTCAATCTTCCACATCTTATCTCAAGATTATATCTTCACTGAATTCATCCTTAACTCTCTAAACTTAGCTGGAGTCTCCTCTTATAATATTCTATATATTTGTTTTTGGTATTCATTGTATAGTTATTAGTGTATATCTCTCCTACAAAATAATACATTCCTTGAAAGTAGAGACCATGTATATCCTTCTCATTTATTGTATCTCTAATATCTACCAAAGTGTTTGCCCATAATAGGCAATTTACCCATATTTAAGAAATGACAGACTAAATATTTATCCTCTAAATGGTAGAGACTTCCATACAATCTTCAATTCACAAGTAATTTTGTTTATGTATTACCAATAGAGAATCCAAAGGCTAAATACCATTATGTAAAATTTATTTTGTTGGCCGTGTTGAACTAGTTATACAAAATCAATAGTATAAGGGAAATGATAGGATTTATGTTCTAGAGAACATTTTAGCTCAATTTGTAGAGCACATAAGGATAGGTTGCTCCATTCTCTGATCATATTCACTCCCATCTTCATTACCCTGTGGTGAGTGACCATTCCTATACATAACCTGAGGACAAAGTTGTTCAAGTAACTGTTTCAGCTTATGGTCTGCATGTGTGACATGTGACACATAAATTAAATAATAAATAAATAAATAAATCCCCTATATAAAAACCTTACAGTGATTTCTCACAGCAATTTGCACTTCCATCTGTGTGAAACTCAGAAATTCCCAGAGCAGTCAGCACATAAGAACTAATCAATACCTGGCTTCTTTCCCAATATCTCCTACTGAATTTTATTACACTATGGAGCCATTGTGATCAGAGGAAAGTAAGATGCCCTATTTATAGATGGGCTCCCGTTTTCAGATCCCACCAGCCCTGTTGGTTTATGATTGCTTTCAGAGAAGAGAGTGATGATACAGTAACAGTACCATGCTTAAACATGATTAGTCATTAAAATTTCAGAAGGGAGAAAGTCTTTCTAAAACAATGGAGTTTTGTAAAATGTCATATATAAAGCAAAACTGAGAAATATTTCAACTGAGCCCAGTCACTTATGGTTTGAAAATAAGTAGGAAGGCAGCACAGTGAAGTAGGATGTATTTAGAATCGCAGGATCTAATTGAATCCCTATGTTTGCTTTCTAATAACTGCATGACTTCAAGTATGTTTTTAACTTCTTGAGCTTTACTTCCTTCATGTGTTAAATTGGGAATATAGAAAATACCTCTCTGGGTTCTATTTTTTTCTTTTTAAAATGCAGTCATCTCTCAGTATCCCAGGTGGATTGATTCCAAAACCTCCCTCTGATAACAAAACCCACAAATCCTCAAGTCCCTCATACAAAATGGAATAGGATTTGCATATAAACTACACACATCCTACTGTATAATTTAAATTATCTCTAGATTACTTATAATACATAACAGAATGTAAATGTCATGCAAATAGTTGTTATACTGTATTTTTCATTTGTATTATTTTTTATTGTTGTTTTTTTAATCAGATTTTTTTCCTAAATTTTTCAATCCACAATTGTTTGAATCTGGGATGTGGAATCTGCAGATACTGGATACTGAGGGCCAACCGTACTAAAGAGTACCTTCCACTTGTTGAATCCTAGGTAGTCCTAGGTACATTTACCTGTTTTCATTTATACTTTCTGCAGAGTGTTATCAACATTTCCAGCGTACACTGAGGCTCACAGAGGTCAAAGTCTCATAGGAGTAATTGTCAGAGTTCATGATATTGAATGATATCTTTAGGGATCATCTATCAAAGCTGAGACCCCACAGCTGTTGCAATAGCTGTTGAAGCTATGGATCAAATCCCAGCAATTCTGGACCAAAAAGTGGTTCTCAATGGTCTCTGACCTTGGACAACAATATTGCTAGCTTTAATTTATGCACCAGTGTGATTACCAGATGGAGCTCCTTTGTGATTTTGTAATCACCAATTCCAAGCTTAGTTTCTCCAAACATAAGGTAAATCAGGCAGGGATACTCTGTAAATATGGATGTTAATGATAGTTGTCATGGTTGCCCTTCTACATGTATGTCGTCGTGTTAGATAAGTTGCAGAATTGAATTTTAAGAAAAACTTTACATAAAAGAATTGTGCAACCTTGGGATCTTGAGAGGCCAAGCTCAACATATTTAAAAGTGCTTAGGGTTTGAACAAGCCCTTTCCTCAATGCCAGCTCACCTGCATATTCCCTCTGTGTATCCCAGTGGAGACAATGCACACGATAGTAGCACAGAGTGAGAGAACTATGTGTTAAATTCCCTCTGTAAAAAAGTAAACTGCGATTCTAAAAGTCTGAACTCCAAAGTTTTTACACAGAACATCTTAGAGCACACATGACACGTGACTAATATTTTTAGATTTAAAACAGTTTAGCAGGGAAAGTCCTGGCCTGGTTGTTAGAACACCTGGTTGTAAATCCCAGTTTTACCACCTATGGGTTGTGTAATGTTTTCCATTGTCACAAAACATCAGCCTGCTTCCTCATTGTGAAACAGCCATAACAATGTCTTTCTAGCCACTTCCCAGAGTGTAGTAAAGTCTAAGTGAATGAGACAGTGTGGCAAGAATAAGATTCCCATATTTTGTTTGATTTTATATTGTAAACTCTACTTATTGTAGTCAGTGTCTTCCAAAATGTGTTTTACAGAGGCAAGTTTTGTAAGAAAAGCAATGGAATTTATTTTTATAAGGGGTTTTGTGCTCAAATATGTTTTAAAAATTCTGATTTAAACAGTTAACCCCTAACCTCAGGACTTTGCAGAGCCTCTAATGGGCTAAGGTAAATTTCCAGAAAGGGAAAATTCTGTTCAACACTTTCCTAAATTCATTTAACTTCATACCTTTTACCTTTAAGAACTGATATTATCCAAAACATATGGGAAACTTGGCTCTTTGAAGAAATGGATAGGTCTAAATTAGATTCTGAGATAAAACCTTTCTATACATTAAAATAATGGCTCCATGCATGATTTTCTATGTGCCAAAAACTATACTAAATGCTTTATACCTCATAACATAGTTACAAACTTGATATAAACAACTTAGCAATCGCTTGAACCGCATGTCTTATCCTCATTTTATGCGAAGAAAATAGAAAGGTCAAAAGGAGGTCCCTGTTTGATGAGTAACTTGACATCATCAAAGTACAATAAAAAAATGGCAGAACCTCAAAAGAATATTGAGATACAGATTAACCTTTCAAGAATGTGTATGCAAGTCAATTTAACAACAGTTTCATACAGAATTTCAAGATTTTAGGGATTCTTTTTTTTTACATATAAACCTATCTAATTTTATCTCACCCAAGCTAGTTTATTTTTATATTAAATATTTAACAATATTGGTGTGATCCATAAAAAAGGAAAAATAAATATTATAAAATCTCTTAAAACATATTGAATATTTCTATCTGTGATTTTATCATAAAATCAAAAGTTTTAAACTCAGTCACTTAAAAAAGACACCAAATAGAGGCATTGAGTATAGACTTATTCCATTATTAAGACTGATATACTGCCAAACAGCTTTGATCAGCAGTGTTTGTATTTTTTTAACTAAAAAAATACTCTCTTTAAATAATATTTTACAAAGAGATAAATATGTTAAATGAAAAGAGACACAACCTGTCTGTGAGAAGCAAGAGAAGAAAGCTGGAAAAGCTATCTTCTCTGACTATCCCTTTTACCAACTTCTCTAGCCTCTGAAGTCTGATGAAAGACCCCAGAGTCCTCTATGAGCCTATGAACCACTGATCCAGATAACATTTCGGACAAAAACTGGGGAAAGGTGATTTTTCCTGTTACTTAAGTTGGCACATAATACTAAGCACACACATAAGGCATGAAAAGAGCATTTTAAAGCTGGAAAAATCTTGATAATCATAAAGTCCAATGACCATCAATTTTATGAATGATAAAATAGGCCCAGAGAATTGTACTGATTTAGCCAGGATCACACAGCTAATTAGGGGCAGAGTCAGAAATGAAATGTCTGTCTCCTGACACAGTCTGGTGCTCTCCTTAACACACTGCATGGGCCTGCATAAATTGTTTGGAGGTAGAATAGTTTTCCAAAATGCTTTATCATGAAAGAAAATGTATAAAATATATTAAGAATGAATCAGACCCTTCCTTCAATTTGAGGCACAAGGGTAACGTCTCCAGTGAACAACATAGTAATCAATGCATGTCTGTGCATCCTGAAGTCTCCTTCTGGTGCTATGACATTTCTCTGCACAGAAAAGCATGGAGAGGGGATTTACGTATCATCACCTTCACTTCTACCCTAGTGAAGAAGCCACTACCCAGCTGAATTCTTTTGTCATTAGTCTTTCTCACCATCCAGAACGCAGGCTGAATAACTGCCCCAGAGATGGTCCGTCAGTGTTTCTGAAAGTTTACATTGCATATAATCAAAGCACTTCAAAAATCAAGAATCATAGCAATTTAATATTCTCAGCTTATTTCAGAATATTCCAAGTAATTAGAAAATGATTCTGAAAATAATGACATTTCTCATTAGAACATTTTCCTTTCCATATTTTGTATTTTAAGGTATTTAATATGAACATGCTCATGTACATTCTTGTCATCTCTTCTATTCTTATTCCACTTTTTTTTTCTGAAGAAAGATGATCCCTTTGGAGAAATCAATAAAGATCTGCTACTTAAGTGAGGACAAAATTTGCTTCTTTAAGAGTATCACATGAACTCAAATTCCAGAAAGATGATATAGTGACAATCTTTTGATCGTCCCTTCGGCTCTAAACAAATAGCAATGATTGATAAAATATAAAAAAGATATGTCTTGCCTCAAAGACAAGATAAACTGCTTGGTGACAAGAAATGAAACAATGTGCAAAAATGGTACTGTGGAATGGTCAAAGTTCACATCCAGAAGCAAACAGTGGAAGCCAAGAGTTTGACCCCTGTCAGAATAAGGAAATTAAAAGTACTCTTTGTGGTATTTGGGAGCTGATGCCTCCCTTTCTCAATGAAGCCTGAGTCCTCACTTAATAAAAAGAGCCTGAGAAAGACTCTTCCATTGCAGGGGCTGTGGCACATGGTGGGATCCAGATCTACAGGGGGCACATGGTGAAAGGGAGGCCTATGGGGCAAGAAGACATAGGCAGCTTTGAGCTGAACCAACCCAAACCCTCACTGGGTGGCTTCATTTGGATTTTCCCTCGTACCTTCAGGATAAAATATCACAATTAGAAGAATCGCTTTTAATTGAGCCCCTGAAAGGAAGCCCTTGCTAGAGAAGGACGGATGAGGGTAGAAGAGCAAAGAGAAAGAGGAAAAGGAGAAGATAAAAATAAAACAAAAACACACCACCCTCTACACACTATAAATGAGTCTGTTAAACTGTAGGCAGAAACATATATTTGCAAAACTTTCAATAAAACTTTCAATGAAACTCTATTTATAAAAACACACAGTGGGTTGGATTTGTCTTAAGGGCCATAGTTTCCCAACCTCTGACTTAGAGTATTATGAAAACTCAAGAAAGTAAAGGCCAAAGTCCTGAGTGGAGCTTTGAGCATTGCAATCTTAATATCCTGTCCTTGTTTACAAAATATCTGAAAATGTTTCGTAAAATTATCCTTTAAAAAATTTTTAAATGCATGATGAAGATTGCAGTAAAGTAAGCTAACCCTCCTCAGGGATTAGAAAACTGGGAGCACATATCCAGAGATATGTGACCAGCACCTGCTAATCCTAACTGAGCTTCATTTTAAATGGTCACACAATATAAGGAAGAAAAGTCTTGAGTCTGTTCATGGCGGAAAAGTCAGAGAGAGACTCCCACATAAAATGAGTACCGTCAAAAGACACTGCCCTTGTATAAATTGTGACTCATCGAAAAAAGAAATAAAATTCCCACAGAAAGGATTAGGGAGGAAATTGTTCTATCTGATCTTTAGCTCCTGGTGGAGGAGAAATATCAAGTGTTCTGAAGCCAACTGTAATACTTCTTTTTGTATTATGAATTTGCACTATTTAAAGAATATGAAAAATCTCAAGTACAGAATTAGATTTAGGTTGCTGCTGCCAGGTTGGTAGTGTCCTTTACCTCATGTTCTTAGAAAAGGGACAGAAAAAAAAACAAACCTTTCTGAATAATGTATTTTAAATACAGGCCTTAAAGAAGGCCCAGAAATAAAGTTTTAATATGTATGACATCACAATTTTTTAAAATTACAAAACATGCTCCCAAAAAATACAATGAGGGAGAGTAAGCAGTAAAATAGCTTAAGAATGAGGCCAGCAGAGACTTCATACATTGGAATTATCAGAGAGATAATATCCTTAATATAATTAAACAAATTGAAGAAATTAAAAGCATAGGTAAGGAGTAATGATCAATAAAAAATAATCACACATATTTGAGAAAGAACCAATGGACAGATACAGATGTAGACATGTAGTCTATCTCTCCATGCCTATCAAGATAGCTAACTATGAAGCTGTTTCCATTCCAACTTATTGCAGATTACAAAAGCTATGGCTGAGAAGCTGGGAAGCTCTGCAGAGCTGCCAGTAGACACATGGACCTGGAGAGGCAAAAACTGGCATTCAGAGATCTGCAGGTATAGAGTCTCTCAGCTGGGAAACCTTAAAAGCTACACCTTAAGATAAGGGTTAACTGGAAACAGACCAGTCCTCCCCCAAAACCTTAAAGCCCAATGTCATGCCCTTTCAATTCATTATGAAGAAATTTTCATTGAAAAATTTTCCCACTCTGAATAAAGATATCCTGGGCTCTCATATTATTTCATAGTTGTTATTATAATGTTTCATACTTTATAAAAAATGGTTAGACAAATAAAAAGTTAGTTTCCAGCAAAAACTAAAAGAAAATAAAGTAATATAAAAAAAGATATTCAGATATTGGCATAATCGAATCCAGATTCTTAAATAACTATAATTTATGTACTAAAAGAACTAAATGACAAGATGGATAATTCTAGTGGAGAATTGGAACCTATAAAGATGGAAAATACAGGACAAACTATTACACACCGATGGGCTGTGGTGTATTGAAAATGACTAAATGAGCTAGGCACAGAAAATCTCACAGCCTATTCTTGAACATAAGAGTAATCACGTAAATACTTAAAACAGTATTTACTTAAATTGTAAAATTACAAAACCGGAAAAAAAAACTTTTTAAGTTTTACCTTATTAGTAAAAGTCTAATGAAAAGAGAATAATATATGCTCAATTCAGGATAGAAGTTACCACTGAGAGGTAAGAGTGATGAGCTCACAGTGGGCCACCAAGGGAGCTACAGCAACACTGGTAACCTATATAGTGGGTATAAAAATCTCAGCTATATTATCTTTAGTATAATAAATAGGTTACTTAGATTTTCTGTTACGTATGAAATACATTATACTAAATAAATGCATTCACAAAATTAACAATAGAAACAGGAGTTTACTCTAGATAAAATTAAACATCATAAAGTTTAAAATAAAAATTATTGGCATATACGAACAAAGAAAAACATAATGAAATTCAAGCTAGCAGAAATGAAACAAGAACATGTGGCCATGTAAAAGAATTAGAACTCTTGGAAATTTTTAAAAATACTGTACTTAGAATATTCAGGAAATTTCAGATTGGACACAAAGAGTTAACTGGTTAATTGAAACATAGTCAAAGGCACTCACTTAAAATCCAGTGCAGAGACAAAGGAATAAAACTATGAAAGAAGAATTAAGAGTCATGGAGGATAGACTGAGAACCTGCCGTGTTTCTTTTTTATGAAAATGAAAAATATAGTAAATGACAAAAATGAAATATATTGATCAAACTTTAGAAACAGTAAATAGTGAAGATGCTACAAATAAGAAGCCTATGAAGAATTGATCACTATTGTGCCAGCAGTCACATTGGCAACAGATGTCAAAAGGCAATGAATTAATTTCTTCAAAATTTCTTCTTCAGAAGAAAATAATTATCCATTTAAAACTCAGGTTCAGAGGCGAATTCTCAACCAAGGCATATTTAGACACACACATAAAAAACAAACTAACTACATAAATCCTACAAAATAACTAATTAAAGATGAACTTCTGCGTGAGAGAAAATAAATTCAGAGGTAAGATGTAAGATATAAGAAATAACAGGGAATATAGAATTTATTAAAAATATTTTGGTAGATTCAATTATTAAGTAAATAATTGTTTTTTCATATTGTGTGTTCAAACAGAGTAAAACCAACATTGTAAGCAAGATGATAATTTAATATTTAATGGGTTAAATTTTTTATTGTTATAAAGAGGATTGAAACATTAAGTACAGTACAATTTATTAGACAGAATTAATCTGAAGGATAACCACAAAAGAATAGAAATATAATGTATACTTTACATATATGATATGTATACAAATAATCTTAGAAATAATAGACACAAAATTAATGATTGCCTTTGTCTGTATAGAGAGAGAGGTGGGGGGATAGTATCAAGAAGGGATAAACAAGTACTTATACTGTATCTGTGATGTTTATTTTCAGAATATCTAAAATAAATATGTCATAATCCCATATTAAAGAAAAGTATGTAGAGAAGATGTGCATCCATTATTTTCTCTCATTTTGTTTGTTAAATTGAAGTATTTTAAATTATGAAATGTCATTTAAAAGTGTAACATAAAGAAATAGCAAGAAAGGCTGGGCGCGGTGGCTCAGGTCTGTAATCTCAGCACTTTGGAAGCCAAGGCAGGCAAATCACCTGAGGTCAGGACCTCAAGACCAGCCTGGCCAATATGGTGAAACCCCATGTCTACAAAAAATACAAAAATTAGCCCAGCATGGTGGCGGATGCCTGTAATCCCAGCTACTTGGGAGGCTGAGGCAGGAGAAACGCTTGAAACTGGGAGGCAGAGGTTGCAGTGGGCAGAGGCCTCACCATTGCACTCCAGCCTGGGCAACAAGAGCAAAACTCCATCTAAAAAAAGAAAAAAAGAAAGAAAGAAAGAAATAGCAAGAAAAATGAGAAAATGTGGAATACAATTGTTACATGGGCTAAATTGTTTCCTCTCCAAATATTGAATCCCAACTCTCATTATCTCAGAATTCCATCTTATTTGGAAATAGGGTTACTGATGAAGGAATAAACTGAATTCACATGGGATCATATGGAATAGGGTGAGCTCTTAATCTAATATGACTGGTGCACATATAACGCCATATTGTACTCCATAAATACATGCAATTATTATTTATCAATTAAAAATAAAAGAAAAATGTAGAAATATGACAAATATCCTTACTGAAAGGGAAAATTTGGACATGCACACAAGGAGGACATCATACGAACATGAATGCAGACATCAGGATGATGCCTGTAAGTCACAGAATGCCAAAGACAGCCAGCAAACCACAAGAAGCTAAGGAGGCATGAAATAGATTCCCCCTTACAACCCTCAGAAAGAGCAAACCCTGCCAATACACTAATATTGAACTTCTATTATTCAGAACTATGAGACAATGCATTTCTGTTGTTCAAGCTACTTAGCTTGTGGTATTTTGTTCCAGCATACCTGGGAAACTAATACAATGACCCTGTCAAGGCTTGATTACATGCAACCATATTAAATTGTCATTTAAAAAAATTAAAAAAGTGGTCTAATAATGACAATTTCCTAAGATTTACATATGCGTGGAGCTGTATACTGGCAATTTTTATGGCTTATTATATACAAAAGAAGTTTTGCAATTTGGAGAGAAAGAAATAAGCAAACTTTAAATCACACCACTGCAGTTCTTCTTACATAAAGGCATGTTGGAAATTCAAAAATCTCCTGTTATTTCATTATATAGTTTTTTTTTAGTATATGGCCTGCCCAGCATCACAGAAATGCATCTATAACTCTGCATTGTTATATACAACAGACTTATTTCTGAGTCACTTTTGCCTTCACTAACCCCATACAAAAAAAATATGTATATTTTTTAAACTTTATTTTCTCTCTGCCCTCATGATTGATCATAAATCATTGATCTGCCTTCTCGCCCACTGAATCTGAAATTCTTTATTTCTTTTTTTAAATCTGAAAGTGTCTTTACTTATGAATATCTAGTAGACTGTATTATTTAACTATTTAGAACTTTGAAGTATACAAAATGAGATCATGTCGTACATTGAATGGTAGATATATAATTAGCAAAGAATAAGGCCCTCAATAACTGGTGCCACCGAAGAATTCCTATGAGAGGGTAGAATTGGTAATACAAGATCAATTTTAACTTTCAAAGATAAAATGAAAATAGTTTATATAGATCATATTGTTACAGCTCAAGACATGTCATTGCTCCCAGTAGGGATGCGATAACAATTTGTAATAACATTTAAGTTAACTGGCAGCAAATTAAACTGGACTTTGAATAAATAAAAAAAAATTGGGGAATCCATTCATTAACATTTAATATTCTCTGATAAAAATGAGAAACATCTAGGCCATTTTTCCAAGATTTGCTGAAATGTTTCTTAAAAAAAAATGTGACAGATTCCTTAAAATCTATTTCAAAGGCTAACAAAACTTAGCATTAAAGATATGTTTTTGGTCTCATCTAATCCCCTTGAGCTTCAATTTAAACTTCCTTTCTCAGTCTGTTCTTTCTCATGTTTTAATCGGTGTTAACGAAGGATATTCTTACCATGGATGTCCAAGAAACCTTGGAAGCCTGAATGTGAAAGGAGAACTCCAGAGTGACTCTGAAAATGGCAAGATTGTGTTTTTTTATGAGATTATAAGGAAAAAGAGAGAACAAACCATCATAAACCTCTAGTAGGAGAATCAAAACATTTCTCATGAATATGTATTAATTTTTTTTTCAAGTCTTTTTCTCCGTGGTGTCTTAGCAAAGGAAACCATTTAAAATTTTGCTTATAGATGAAATTTGAAAAATATTCAGCCTCGAAGTACAATCTACAAAGTATATGTTTTAAAGGCTCTTTGAACACAGAAGTTATTGAGATTCTACAGCCTGCCAGAGAAAGAAATACCTTCGTGAGGTCTTCAGCACACTTTTAAAATTTTTGTATGTCTCATAATTTACTTCCCAAATATAGTTGGAACATGGTCAAACACTGAAGTCTTCAGAGATTAAGAAATTTATTTTAAAGAACAACAATTACAATTCTTGATCACAAAACAGGCAAAATTAAGGTTTCTGGAAAGAAGAATTTCTATTATCTTGAAAAATGATCCAGGAATTGGAATTTCTGAATAAGAAATGTTTCTGAAATTTTAGCCTATGGAGTAGTAGATATACTTTTCCTTAGGGAAGCCTCCCCCATAGTGATGCTCTTATTACCTCATAAAAAACTGTCTCATATACAGAATTGCTATTTTGCATATTTATTATGTCCAAAATATTTGTACATGCATTTTAATCTGATCCTTTTAATAGCTCTGGGAAGCAAGCATTTTCTTATTCACTTAAAGAATATTAAATTGTAAAATTTTAGAAATTAAGTAACTTGACCATAGTCACAAAGAAAATGAGTAACCGAATTAGGACTCAAATCTGTATGAATTTGTCTCATTTCCATTCTATGAGAGCAAGCATACTTGGATTGAATTAGGTCTCTAGAAATATAGACTTCTATAATATTATATAAACATATTTAAATATAATTAGCCTGTGAGAAAGAATGTATTAGTCTTGTCCCTTGAAATCTTTATTATTAAGGGGCTCTGTTTTCAATGTACGAGAGTATTTTCACTGTCAATACTCCAAAACTTTAATTTAATTCTCATTATACTAATTTACATAGTAATTTTATTCTAGTTTCTACTTTACTTAATTTGACAAGAAAATTCTAGTTGTAGTAAAATTTACATTAGAACTCATCTAGGAACACAGCTCATCATGTTGATAGCACGTCAACTGATATGCTAAAGAACAGCTTTAAACAAATATTAAATATGGAAACTTAGGATATAGATCATACTGAAAGATGGTAAGAGGCTTTGATCACTTACTGCTAGGAAAAATCAATTGTGTCAGTGAAATTAAATATTAGGAAGGAAAACAAAGTGTTATTGAAATGGGAGAGTTCCCTGATCCCACTCAAAGGACATACAACAGAGGTGTGGTTCACCTGTTGGTTGCCACTCATACTCAAACCCATGACAGAGGAGAGACCATGCAGGTGGGCAGGTGCAAGAGGTGGGGCAAGTGCTTTGGGCTCTGACCCTGTGGTAGTATCTGGGGGTGGGTGCCTGCAGCCCCAGTGTTACAGTGCTTTTTCAGCTTTGCTGTTCACAGACAGCCTAAGTGTTAACCAGCTCAATGAATCCTCTGCCTTTTTGCAAGGGCAGAGGGCCAGCATGACAACTTTCTGTATCCTGAGCCTTTGCCCAGAGTCCTGGAAGAATTGGGTCACACATGGGCTTGAGGGATGAATGTGGGATTTTATTGAGTGGTGGAGGTGACTCTCAGCTAGATGGGTAAGGAGCTGGGAGGGGGATAGAGTGGGAAGATATTCTTCCCCTGGAGTTTGGCCATCCAGTGGCCAAAATCCTCTCTGACTACCCACAGCCAAACTCCTCTCAGTGTTCAGATGTTTCTTCTCTTCTTTCTCTTTCTCGACTGCCATTCTGCCATTCATCAGCTTGTCTTTTTGTCTCCTCATCTCTTCGTCTGCTTCTGGAACCTAGAGGTCAGAGTTTATATGGGTACAGAATAGGGGGTATGGTGGGCCAAAAGGGAACCTTTTGGTGAAAAAACACGAATACCTGTCCCCATTTAGGGCTGACGGTCTCCAGGCTTGAGGGTGAGGCCTTTGCTGGAGAACTGCCCTCTTCTACCCAGTATTTCCCTGTCTCTTGTCCATATCATTATAGTGCCTTGAATAAATAGTTCCTAAAAAAATTATGCTTACAAGCACATGTGTGTATGTGTGTAAGTTGTACGAGTACATGTGTATGTGTATAATGGTAGTAGCTCTGGTGAGGGGATAGTACAATGAACACTCTAAATAATGTCAATGAGAATATAAATTGTTTCAGTATCAGTGAGAATATAAGACGCTTCACGACCTACACAAGACATTTAATAACATTTGTCAATAATTTAAAAATATTTAAATCCTTTGTCCACACAATTTCTAGAAATATTTCAGAATATGAGTAATAAAAAATGCACACAGAGCTTACACACCAGATTATTGACCCAAGTATTATTTTACATAGCAAAAAGTTGAAAACAATTTTATGTCCCATAATAGGGTAATGATTAAAAATTACGCTAAATTTGTTTCATAGATAATTACATATCAAGTTTGAATGATATTTTCACAAACTGTTGGATGGTATGATGCAGAGTAGGCTATAAAGTTATCTACAGTAGGAGCTCATTTATATGTGTACGTATGCTAATAGAGAAAATAGAAAACGGAATAAAATGTTAATAGCGATCGCCTGCAATAAAGTGTATTTTCTTTTTGTTCTTGTCTACTTTTATTCAAAAAACTTATAATGATTATGTGTTATATATATATTTATATATATATTTTATTGCGTTTTAGGTTTTGGGGTACATGTGAAGAACATGCAAGATTGTTGCATAGGTACATACATGGCAATGTTGTTTGCTGCCTTCTTCCCCATCACTTATATCGGACATTTCTCCCCATGTTATCCCTCCCCAGCTCCCCACACCCTGCGGTCCCTCCTCTAGTTCCCCCCCACAGACGCCAGTGTGTGATGCTCCCCTCCTTGTGTCTATGTGTTCTCATTGTTCAACACCTGCCTATGAGTGAGAACATTAATATGAAACCAAAAATATGCAAAGTGATTAAGTCTGTCTCTATTCAAGCATATTGACTAGTTCAGAATCCTTTCCATGGTACTCAAGACATACTATGTTCCCTGTTTGGAACATAAGGATTGTTTGAGGAAAGCATACTTTGGCTGAATTTTACCTTTCAGATAAATCCTTGAAATTCAGTTTATCCAAAAAGTTATATACCAGGTTGATTATGTTTCCAAAATGACCTTACACATTTTTAAAATTATGCATTACTTTTAAAATAAAAATTTTGCACATGCAGCTTTATGAATAAGAAAAATTAAGTCTCTATTTCTGCTCTAATACTCTTTTAATAGAACAAAATAAAGCAAAACATGACCTATCTCAACCAACAAAGACTTTCATTAACTTCTTTTCAAGAGCTCTTCGAAAAGGAAAGCTGTAAAAAGGTTGCTTTCCATTGATAGAATTTTGGATATTTACGTAAAAATAAATGTTGGTTTTGACATTAAAATGTTAATGTAATTAAAATCTAAAATGCTTAATGTATATAAAAAATTAAACTTTTTAAGGTTCTGAGGCATTTTTCCATCTTATACTTTAATACACTTTTTAAAAGAGTTAGATTTCAAATATGTTTATTTGAGAACTGACTTTAAAGTTGAGAATAATTGTAATTAATCTTGTCCATCAAAATATTTTTGGAAATGATCTGGGACCAGAAAATCCAAATGGATTGTCCATATCTAACCCACTCCTTTAGAAATGAGTAAACTGAAGACTTATTAGGGAGAAATACAAGAATGCAATGTCAGGGTCTTGCCCTCCATCTAGTATTCTTTCCCATCTCCCACATTGTATCCATCTACACAATAAATACTAAGAAAAATGCTAGTTACAGTTACTCAATTTTTGGAAGTAAATGCTCTAAAACTTCAAAAGCCCAAGCTTTTTCTTTGTTTCTTTAACATTGTCCCCCACCCCTTAACCAAAAGAGAGGAGCTGACAAACACATTTCATAATGTATGTTCATTACAGAGACATTCTATAAACCCAAATTGAGTAAAATATACATTATTTCATTTCAGGATTTGAGTTTAACACAAAACTCAGAGAGGGACAAACTTTTTTTTTTTTACTCTTTATTCATTTTTACAGCATACTAAAATAATAGAGGTTAAAATGGTTACATTTGCAGAAGATGCTCCTCAATGGAGTAGATTAAATTTATATCTCAAGACTAGTAAAATGTAAAATTGTTCTTGTCCATATAGGAAACTATAACATCTTTATAGTACTTTTAAGGAACTCAAGGGAAGATATAAATCAAGGTCACCATCTCAATGAAAGACCTAGGAATTACTTGGTGGTTGTGACTTTTCTATTATACTTAGTAAGACTTCTACTACACTTAGACCAGTCAGTGGTTGTCATGCCAATGCAAATATTAGCTTATCTCTGTGGCTATATCCACCTATTTGATCAAGTAACAATGGCTTATCTAACTCCAGATATAAAGCTTTCAGAAAGAGGAACATAATATATTACTCACTTGTTTTTCTGTTGAACTCTCAAAGAGTAAATGGAAAATTAGCTTTGTATTTTTGTTTGGAGACTATTTAGGGGAGAGTTATTTGAGCTGTTAGCAAAGGAAGCTCCATTTGCCTCTCTTCTTTTCGTTTTTCTAATTTTTCCATGAGATGAGGTTAATTGTAGGAAGCTGGAAATAACAACACAAAACTTCATAGATTTCTGATTTTTAGAAGTGTTTTAAGCATTAAAAGTTTTTCTCAAAGAAAATCTTAAGCAGAGCTCCAATACATGACAAAGGAAAGTGTCAAGCTTTTAGATATGAAGTGGATTTAGAGAGCTCAGAGTAGGGAAATTCAATCCCTCACCTCTCTCCTGCATTATCAACTTTACAGAATCCCAGGGCTCTATAGAACACAGCTTTGAAAGCATGGTTGTGAATTATATGAAAGTGTAGAAGAATAAGTTTGAGTCTACACAGTGTCATTACTTTGCTAGGTTAATCGAGATTATTTATCATAGGAAAACATGTCTGCAGAAAGTCTGATGCATAGAGATAGAAATTTCAGCTCAAATAGTTAAACACTTTTTACTAAACTTAGAACTGAAAATGAATTAACAAGAAGCATTTTTTTTCTTTTTTTTGAGATGGAGTCTCACTCTGTTGCCCAGGCTGGAGTGCAGTGGTACAATCTGGGCTCACTGCAACCTCTACCTCCTGGGTTTAAGCAATTCTCCTGCCTCAGCCTCCCAAGTAGCTGGGACTACAGGCATGTGCCACCAGGCCCAGCTAATTTTTTGTATTTTTGTTAGCCAGGATGGTCTCAATTTCCTGACCTCATGATCTACCTATCTAGCCCTTCCAAAGTGCTGGGATTTACAGGCATGAGTCACTTTGCCCGGCCAACAAGAAACATTTTTAATAAGTAATATGTATCAAGGTTGGATTAAGTTTTAAAAGAAAAAGTAATGGGAATAGAAATTACTAGTTACTTTAAAAGTTACTCAATAATTTTCTTCTTGTAATCAAAGACTTCCATGTATTTTATAAAATTAACTAGGTGTTTGAAAATTTGGACATTTGTATGTCTGGAAGTAATTGGATGGAGAAAAACAAGGCTGAAAGTCTTAATATCTCCGAGTAACTTGGGTCAGTAGACTAATAAAAGGCCAACCTATAAAACCAAAAATATATGTGTTAATGAAGAAACAGTGTTAGTATTCATTTTAAACAATTGATGAAATTATGAAACTCTTCATCATTAAGAAGAGGAAATCATGCCCATCAATGATAGACTGGATAAAGAAAATGTGGCACATATACACCATGGAATACCATGCAGCCATAAAAAAGGACGAGTTCATGTCCTTTGCAGGGAGACGCTGGAAACCATCATTCTCAGCAAGCTAACACAGAAACAAAACCAAAAGCCGTATGTTCTTACTTATAAGTGGGAGGAGAACACATCGACACAGGGAGGGGAACATCACACACTGCGGCCTGTTGGGGGTTAGGGGGCTAGGGGAGGGATAGCATTAGGAGAAATACCTAATATATATGACAGGGTGATAGATGCAGCAAACCACCATGGCACATGTATACCTATGTAACAAAACTGCATGATCTGCACATGTACCCTATAACGTAAAACATAATAATAATTTCTTTTTAAAGAAAAGAAGAGAAAGTCTTCTCCAGATTAGAAATGAGTTATAATAATGGGATTTAACATAGTAGATTTAATCAGTATATTGGTATATTAGCCCATATAGTTAGGTCTTAAGAAGACCTTTGTTTTTTTCCTCCAAAAAAATGGTGGAAAAGAAGCTGTGACCTTCAGTATTTATTCTTTGTTTTTCTAAGTTCTTCTAAATTTACTCTGGTGAACAGGACACATGACCAGTTAGCTAGAGATTGCTCTCCTGTCTTTTCTTATAATCAGTGACTATATTTAGGCCAGTGGAGCATGGCAACAATATGTACAACTTCTAGATTATTTTCTTAAAGACAAGGCTGCTGGCCTAATACACTTTTGTTTCTCCTACTCTTGGCCAAGAGTAGGAGATTTGCAGCTGTAGAAGATGATCTTGGACCCAAAGATGGAAGCCACATGTTGAAGATGATATAGTCTGCTGGTCAATCAGGGTTCTTGGAGACCACACACTTATTACAAGAGAGAAATATTTTATCTAATTAAAGATCCTATATTTTGAAGCTTCTTTGTGATAAATCTTTAGCCTAAGTCTCAGCTAATGAAAAACTTGGTACAAAGTGATGTACTGCCATAGAAAATATGTGGCATTTTCTTAGTAGTTGAGTTGTAGACTGTAAAGATGTAAACATCACAGGCTGGAAATCTAATGACCTTTCTTAGGTCATAGCGAAATATTTAGTAAAACTGTTTTCTGTTAAGAAATGAAGATATACTTCTGAATTCTCTTGCTCTAAGAAAAATTATTAGGCAAAGGCAAAATATTTGTCTATGTTATCTGCCCCTTGATGCTTTTAGCCAAATACGAGGAGAGAGAAAAGCTTGAGTAAGTATTGCCAATCTGCAAGTAGAAGTAGAAATAAATTGATCTTGCAAAGGGAATCAGTCTCTGCCAGAGTTCTAGACTTGAACAAAAGGGTACATCTTATGGAGGAAAATCCCCTGCTTGTAAGTCCTAACTAGCAAAAGATGACAGAAGATAAGGCTATTTATTGCTCAGAGACATTCTTGAAAGCCTCTCATGTGTGCTTTTCAGCCAGACAGTAGAAGCTCCACTCAGCTGCAAAGATAAGGTAAAATTGTTTTAACTTCTCTCTGTAGCCTAGTCTCAGAGAGATGGTTCTAGTACAGAAGCAGAAAACAAGAAAGAAATGGGAGAGATCATCAAGTATGGTAAGTTTCACATAGAACAGATTAGAAAGCAAATAGAAGCCTCACTAAGTTTTCGAGAGAATTAACACTGCTTTCAGGAAATAGAGAGAGAAAAGTCTGGCCTACAAGCAATACACTTAGGTTCCCAAATGCATTTTATCAAAAAGCAGCATGTAAAAATTATACAGTCCCTAAACAGAGCATAACCCCAAGAACTCAGTTCAAGTTTGGCCACAAAGTATAGCATGTCAAGGAAAATTTTCAGAGGGCTTCAGAAATCACGGAGGACAATGACCAAGAAAGCCATCCAAGGGAGGAAAGTCTGGGGTAAATTAAGCAAAGACTGGGATATTTCTGAGTTTTTACATGTCAATATGTAACTGCTATGGACCACTTATTGCTGTGTTTTCTATTTTTATCTCCATGAATGTATAATTCCCTACTCCTTCATTGTATATTAAATGATGGGGATCGGCAGAGGAGATAACATGTCTCTTGGTTTATAGATGAAGGGGTCACAAGAAGATTAGAGTTCAGAATCTGTCACATTAGTAACAGATTCTGAACTTTAAGCAGGATGCAGAAAATATGCGGGGTATGTGTGGTTCCGTTGAGGATGGTGAATACATTCTGTGCAGGCAAAAACGATATGCAAAGGGAAGGCTATTGTCAACAATTTCCTATATCCATTCTGGTTTAATCTCTTTAAGCAGAAATTTAGATATGTTTAAGATCTAAAGATAGGCACAAGAGACCATATTTTCCAGCATTGTTAACAATCAAGGTAGCCATGTAATTAAGTTTGGGCCAATGAAACATGAATGACTGATGTATATGAACAAACTAATGATGATTGAGAGCTGTCCCTAATTATACGGAGAAAATTGGTAAAACTAAAACAGGCCTATGAATTAAAATTATGATATAATGGGAAGAACCACAGTTCCCCACTCTATCTTTCAGTTATTCCACAACATTTTCAATAAAATGTCTTTGAATCTCCACAGTGAACTAACAATCAGTTGATAATTTCGATTAATTCATATAATTTGAGTTAATCCTGATTTATAAACTTAATGCAATTAGAGGAAAAGTGTTTGATTTGGAATGAAAGATTTTTATTCTTTTTGCCTCCCTATGCTTCACAAATTGAGTGCAAATTGTGGAGGAAAAGACATACTAACAATTAGGTAGTTGATCTAAATTAGTCCTTGCTAGTTCAAATTTTGAATATCTACCCCAGATTTTATGTTTCTTATTGTTACTGATTTTTAGAACTTATCGATATACTTTTTTCATTCCACTTGACATGGCTTATTTAGTTATATGTTTCTACAGTTCAAATTACAAGACTTGCACAGTATGTTCTTTTTAAATTTCATAGAACACCACAGGTACAGATGGTCCATTAATAGCAATAAAAAGGCAAATTAAAATTATGCAAAACTCTTTGGAAAGCAATTCATTCCACAGCTATTTCAAGGAAAGGATCTGTGCTTTAAATCTAATGTGGTAAGACTTCCTGCTGATATGACAAGTCATCCCAAAAGAAGTGTGTCTCATCTGAATTATCTTCTTTTGGCAAGAAGGACAGACTACCTAATTGATTTTAATAAACAATAGCTGTGAGTAGGATTTCAATCTGTCAGGGTTACATCCTAACTCTTTCTATGATTTGATAGACAACGACATTCAAACTCACAAATTTGTGATTCATGTATCTACTATTTACTTATGTATCTCTACTGATATGATAGAATTTTTCTATTATCTAGAATTATTATGTTCACTAATATTTCTGTAGGGGTTGTGATTTATGAAGCTTTTGGTTGAATGAGGCACTATGTTGCAATAGATGCCAATAAACTTTGGAACTAAACACACACACACGGGTTTAAACCTGCTCTTTACTCTTTATTTATTTGGAAATATCTATTGGTCTTATTTTTCACCTATAAAATTATAACAATTAATAACAAGCCTTTAAAATGTTATAAAGTCTATTATTATAAATGAAAAAGTACATTAGAAATTTTAAGTTCAAGCAAATATTAGTGTTATACATCTAGATTGGGAAGAGAGAAAGCAAAGTCAACTAAAAGACTTTCATTTACGATTTGATGTAACTAACTGTCATTCAGTTAATTTTCTTAGACGCGTAAGGAATGACATAAAGAAAAACTTGTGTCAATGGCAGAAAGGAAAAATAAATAACAATACATTTCTAAAAAGGCATAGATAAATGCAGTAGTAAATTGGAGAAAGATCCAGGGAAAAAAGGAAAGAGGAACATAACTAAAAAAGAATATCTAAGCAAATGAATAAAGCATTCTCCAGTGATACACTGTCAGAATATTAAAGAGAGAAGCAAGACTAGGCACGGTAAAGAATTCTGATAGATTACTCTCCAAAAGAAATGTATTTTATTGGTAACCCCCAACGGTAATCTTATCTATATGAGTGAATGGATTAGGTTAAAACCATACCAAACAAATCCCCATTCTTAGTTATTAGTTATGAAAATGTTACGCTTGAATGGATATTTTTGGAGGTTGATGGACCAGAGTTACTTCAAGTAAGGAGCATAATCAGATTACATTGGATCAATAAAAAAGAAAGCAGGTAAATTTTTGGAGCAGCTGTGCAATAATTATACCACAATTAATTTTGTGTGCATCTGTGTGTGTGTGTGTGTTTTATTCTCAGGATTACTTCTTTATTTTGTCCAGCAGTTAAAAATAATCTTAATTTCCTTGAAGTTGTTTGGAGTTTATTATGTGCTAGGATGCTGAGATGTTGAGTTTAGGCCAACTTCCTATGTTATTTCTTATAATGCTACAGTTGAGTTGCATTCTTTGTACAACAAATATATTTGAGGCAAAATTATTAAGGATAAACCATTCTGTATTCACAGCACAAAAAGAACTGTGTATAGTAAGCAATCTCATTTATGATATGACTATAAAATTTTGATGTTTTTCCTGGGGCTCATTTTCTGTTAACTTACCACTTAAAACCCTTTGAAAGGTTTCCCAGGGATTAATGGTCAGCACCAGGGAAGGAATTGGGGCTGCTTCAGAACTGCTAATCGAGGCTGACACAGACTTCATTCTTCAGTGTCCTGGGGTACGAGGTACACACTTTTAGGTTTCATCACCATCGTAAAGAGATGAAAGCCCCTTTAAGTCAGTGGGAGATTCATTTTAAAATTAGTTCTGTAGGAAGCAGAGTAATCTGAGAAACTGGGCTGCAGATACTATTTCAATAAGGCTGACATGCACAATGCCATCTTTGTTATTCGAACTTGTCTCAGGGTAGTTGGCTCTGTGTGTGTGTGTGTGTGTGTGTGTGTGTGTTTGTGTGTGTGTGCTTATGTGTGTGTGTGTAGTAGGGGGGATACACTGTGGAAAATGTACATTAGAGACCTTAGTTTGTTTCAATAACTTCAATAGCTCAGGAAACTTCTCATCATCTGTTTGTAAAATACCTGTGTGCACATAATTGCATAAATATCAAAACCAATGTCCATCAAGAACAGATTGCAAGTAAGCTATGTGTTTACTTGTGTTTACATCCTCAAAATATGGTTTATTTATGTTAGTGTATTGTGTGGACCTCATTGGAGGCAACTGAAATAGCAAAAGGAGGTTTTTGAGACTGGATTTTAAGAACCTAAAATGAAACAAAATAAGGAGTATCATACATTGGGGAGAAACCAGAACCTGTTGCCAATCTCATACCACAAACTTCCAGCAATGACTAAGACAAGGAAAGATACTAGAAGTCCATACATAATGCAATTATCCTTTTGCTACATTGTAGGAAACAAATGTCAAACAACAACAACAAAAAGTACTCCAGTAATTGGTATGCTCTGGAAAGATGAGAAACACATTACTTAAGTACTGCATCCCATTATCGATAAATTCCCTTTCACAAAAATTGTAACCCAGTGTCCTGGAGCCAGTTCAGTAATTGCAGCAGAGGCTGCCTCAAAGGGTAAGTTCTGGAAGGAATTGTAATCAGCAAGGGAGACCCTGGGGAAGAATTAAATGAGAGACATTTTCACAGCTGCTTAGTATAAAAACAAACAAAGGTGGCTGTGATGAGAAAAATGTGAACGTCTCTACTAATCAGATTATTAAACTCCAGATCATCTTTATAATCTAACCTGATGCCATCTCCTGGTTGTGACGAGCTCACTCTGAAGAGAGGAACAAATTAAAACTTAAAGATTAATGTGATTATGTGTATGTTTCCCCAATCAGGTTTCTTGGAGGATGTGAGTCTAAGGAGGAGTACTGAAAAATAGGAGAGCATTCTTCTGAGAAGAATGGGTCATTGTGAAGGACTTTGGAGTTAAAGTAGATAGTATATGCATGTCACAGAGGAAGGAAATTGGGCATCAAGCCATTCCGTGCTACTGTGAGGATGTGGTGAGAGATTGTTGCAGAATCAGAAGTCTGATTATCTATCATATGTATATTTATAGAAATGTACAAATTCATGCATATGTATATAAATGACTCAAGAAACTGTGCATATACAAGGAAGCATAGCTTGCATAAATCTGTACCTTTGCTCTTACTTTTTCTTGCACCCCAGCTCCAAGCAGCAGAGAAGCATGATTCACTTTCTTTGACATCTTTGACATCTCTTGCATAACTCCTTGCATAATGCTTTGTCTATAGTAGGCTCTCCATCAAGATGTGTTTACTAATACTGTGAGCAAAGTGTTTTTAAACTATATGGATTTAAACTTTGGGGACAACAATGCAGTTAGCATGGATAGGAACACCACATTCATAAGGAAAAATCAGAGTCATTAATTGGTCCAATAAGACACATCTACAACTAGCCAACAGCATGACCTGACTCCTATAATGCTCCAGGGACATGGCTGAACTCCTTGCATCACTGCCTCATTTTCTATTTGTTAGTCTATCATTTGGAATATAACCTGATTTACTTGTAGAAGAAAAGGGTACATTTACGATAATAAGGAAAGAAACCACCCTAAGGGAAAATAAGAAAAAGGTATGAAAGCTTGATTCAAGGACAGTGATTCAGGTTTGGAAGCAGCAGACACTTGTGAAAACTGTCTGGATATATAATGAGTAGAAACAAGTGTGTGTTACTGCTACAGTGAATCTACTTTTCTCTAACATGGTTCTGTGTACTGGGACCTCTGGATCACAAATATCAACATAACTGAAACCTTTAAGGAAAATTATATTGTGATAATATTCCTGTGATGTACATATGCCTTTTTCTGGATAAGTTAAATCCCTAAAGGTTCTCATTGATTCATTCTTTAAGCAAAGGTGGCAGGGTAAATAAAATTGTAATGTTAACAGCTGGCTCGGAATTCCCCTTAGAGAGAAAATTGTCTTCGTTTAGAAAAACACCTGCTATTTTGCTTTAGATGTGTGAGCCCTGAGGACATGTTTTGAAAGGATTTCAGAAGGAAAAAAAAGACAATTTTTTTTTTTGAGACAGAGTTTTGTTCTTGTTACCCAGGCGGGAGTGCAATGGTGTGATCTCAGCTCACTGCAACCTTCACCTCTTGGGTTCAAGCAATTCTCCTGCCTCAGCCTCCCAAGTAGCTGGGACTACAGGCACGTGCCACCATGCCCAGTTAATTTTTGTATTTTTTTTAGTAGAGACGGGGTTTCACCATGTTGACCAGGATGGTCTCGATCTGTTGACCTCCTGATCCACCTGCCTCGGCCTCCCAAAGTGCTGGGATTATAGGCGTGAGCCACCGTGCCTGGCCTAAGACAATTTTTTTTGGTCCAAAAACTTAATAAGAATTTAAAAGAACACATGAAATAGGAAAGGGCATAAACTCAGACATTACCACTTCCAAAGTAAAGATACAGATGAAAAAGAAAGAAAGAGAGAAAGAGAAGAGAAAAGAGAGAGAGGAAGAGAAAAGAAGAGAGAAGAAAAAGAGAGAAAAAAGTCGCAAAGCAGGAATCCAGAGATGCAGGAAATCTGTGATTACTGAGAAATTCCTAATGGGTGGCTCCTGGACAAAAGGCCCTAGAAAAACAGGTCTAATGATGAGTATTAAACAGTTTGGAAATTATTGCTGCTATACAATACTCTTCTTGGTAAAATCGGATGCACCTGCAAATGAATTGTGTATATAGCATTTTGGAGAAAGCAGAGATGATCAGGTCAGCATAGGACCATAGGTCATGAACAAACATAGGAGTTGAGATACTCTTGAGAACCAGAGTTCAGTGGGAAGAGGAATTCAAGGCTAGAGGCAACCGTGAGAATGTCAACCATTGGAATCTTGTTGAGAACTTCAGACTTACCATCCGGGTAAAACAAACAGAGGTGGAAAATGTATCTTTGTTTGTTTTACCCAAGAGAGATTGTCGCAAATTTACATAAATCTTGAATGATGGTGCAAACTCAGTTGACATTGGGGTTACACTAATGTTGTTTAGGACAAGATCAGGAACTAGGCTGGATAATTTCTAGTTAGCTCCTCAGAAAATTGCAGTAAACAAGAAGTGAGAAAGAAGGAGGATGAGGAGAAGGAAAAATAGATATACAAGGCATGCAGAAAAGTAAAATAACAGAAAAGCTGTTATAGCTGAATCCAAGTATAAGGGCTAATGAGGCAAAGGGTAGAGAAACTAGACTCCAGATACCATGTATTGGGAAAACCTGTAGCTGCCTAAATTCTCAGTCTTCTTCCTAGGACCATTTTTATTTAATTCAGGGTAATCCAAAAGTCATTATAAATTCAGCCTAAGTTAAATAGCCATGACTTGATTGCTAGCATAAGGAACATATCTGGCATGAAGGTCATAAAAGCTAAAACTGTATTATTATGATTCTTACAATCAGTCAATTCTTTTTAACAGGGTGTAAATTCTAAATCATTTCCAAAACAAAGCAAGGGCAAATTAGAAATATGAGCCAAGTTCTTCTTAATATGTTCAGTCATTGACATTAAGTAGTTCTACCAAAATATTTTAGTCATGGTCACAATCAGATTCTAAATAAGCAGGTTGATAATAAGGAGTAAATGGAGGTAATGCATGGATCATGTATGTGTAGCACATGTTAGGAAATATATGCCATGCATATACCATATACAGAATTATCCATTCTGCCTACCTCTAGCCATTTATGTTAAAAGAAGTTCTTGACAGGGCTCAACCATCAGATGAGGAAGACTATAATTCTACTGCACTGAGAATGAGTGGACAAATTAGGAATATTATACTTTGACAACATTTTAAGGACATTAGAAAAGACTGATATTATCTAACACAATCTCTAATAATAGCAATTAACATTCATTGAGTACTTTATGCTACCCTAAGTACTTTTCATGTAGTGTAAAAATTAATTCTTACAAAAATCCCATAAAGTAGCTCCGTCTTACAAAGGCAGAAGCTGAGGCTTAGGGGAGTTTAGAAGAGTTTATTTACCTATCCAAGGTCACCCAATTAAGAAGTAGCAGGCAGAAACTCTGGACCTTTATACTCATTTGCCTGTGAATCATGTTATTTTTACTTACTAAAAATGGATGTCAGCTTGTTTCATCTTCTGGGAGTTTTTTTCTAGATTCTCTCACTCACTCTGGCTTTAGCTTGGCCACCTGTTCAATTCCTGTGTGTAGCTAGTCTATGATGGTTTTTCTTTTTCTTCCAATCTTTGACTCTATGTTTACTTTTGAAGTTAAACATAGATTAGCCTATTTCCTTATGACTGTTTGGTATGTGGCTTGTTCTTATCTTTAGCTCTTTCTCCATTTAGCTTTCCAGCACACTAAACATTCAGAATTTATTATGTCCAAGATATTTTGTCAGTCTCACAAAGGGAAGTACTAAAACATCACAGATAATGGTTATTATTGAATTATTCATTTTAGAGAACTAATCTCTGTATAGGGTGGAGGTGGTTCTAAAACCCTTGGGACATAAGAAAAATTGAGATCTAGATGATACAGACCATGACGTAAGAAAGAATGATCTATCCACTGGAGTCTCTGCATAGGATGTTTATCAGGGCAAATCCCAACCCAGCTAGTCATGTGTGCCTGTGCACTAATCCTGACATGTTAAAAGTCCCAGAGTCCCAGAATTCTACTATGGTCACTTGTTTGTAGTTAGGCACATAACTGTGGCCTTGGCCTTGCCTGAACTTCACAGCACAGCTTAAATCCTAGACCTGCATAAGAAAGGATATCCAACAGTCTCATTCTTTCATCAACATTTATTTCCCTCCAGTGCTGGGTTATTTTATTATCAACTTGGTTAAGCTGAAACATATGTTGCCAGAATGTCCTTCTCTGTGTGGTGCTGGTTTAGACAAGATAGAGAGGGGGAGAAACAGACAGAGAGAACTTTGAGAGATTTGGGACAAAATTAAATCAGCCTCTCAGTAACTATTACTCTTGGAAGGTGTTCATGGTGATATATGATATCAGCATGAAACTCATTCTACTGCACTCTCAATGCAGTAGAATGCATTTGAGAATCTGCATTTGACAATCTTCATTTGAGAATCACTTATCAAAGTGATAGGCAATTGTCCATTGTAAATGTGCCTGATTGTTTCCATGTCATCCTTGCGCTGCATCATTCTACAGCCAGCTTTTCATCCTAATTGCTGGACATTCTGACAAACAATGTCCCTAGGATCACCAACCAGTGCTTAACTGAGGACCAGCAGAGGTGGTAACAGGTTCCAATAGATTTCACCCCACACATCTCTTTCTTAATTCCACTTCAGTGGCTGGACTTGCTTGGCTTCCCAGATTCTGTATGTGAGTTCCAATTTGTCATCCTGTGCCAAGTGCTTTGAGAGAGCAGATTAAAGATGATTTTTCCGATCCTTCAACTAATTCAAGACTTTTACTTCCCCAGATCCTCTAAAAATTATGTAAGATCTAAGTCTTGTAGTAAATCCCTTAATGCTTGATACTCAAATTGATTCTGCTTCCTTGACAGAGCCCCGACTAATTCAGGCTCTTAGAAATGGGGTATTCCAGAAGTAAAGCCACACAACTACAGCCATCTGATTTTTGGCAGTGTGAATAAAACTAAGCAATGGGAAAAGGACTCCCTATTCAATAAACAGTACAGGGATAGCTGTGTAGCCGTATGCAGAAGAATGAAACTAGACCCTTCCTTACATTTCATCATATACAAAAATTAACTCAAGATGGATTAAAGATTTCAAGTTAAAACCTCAAACTATAAGAATCCTAGAAGAAAACCTAGGAAACACCATTCTGAACATCAGCCTTGGGAGATAATTCATGACTAAATCCTCAAAAACAATTGCAATTAAACAAAAATTGACAAATGGAACCATATTAAACTGAAGAGTTTCTACACAGCAAAAGAAACTATCAACAGAGTAAACAAACAACCTTCAGAGTAGGAGAAAATAGTTGCAAACTATGCATCCAACAAAGGTCTAATATCCAGAATCTATAAGGAACTTAAGCAACTGATTAAGCAAAAACCAAAGAACCCTATTTTAAAAGGGGCAAAAGACAAACAGACCCTTTTCAAAAGAAGACATACACTTGGCCAACAAACATATTAAAAAATGCTCTGCATCACTAATCATCAGATAAATGCAAATAAAAACCACAATGAGATACCATCTCATACCAGTCAGAATGGCTATTACTAAAATGTCAGAATCAGCAGATCGCTGGTGAATCTGTGAAGAAAAGGGAATGCTTATACACCGCTGATGGGAATGTAAATTAGTTCAGCCACTGTGGAAAGCAGTTTAGAGATTTTTCAAAAAACTTAAAACTACCATTAAACCCAGCAATCTCATTATTGTGTATATATTCCGAAGAGAATAAATTATTCTACCAAAAAGACACATGCACTCACATGTGCATTGCAGCATTATTCACAATAGCGTGGACATGGTACCAATCATCAATGGCAGATTAGATAAAGAAAATGTGATAGATTTACACCATGGAATACTATGCAGACATAAAAAAAAAAAACAAAGAATGCTCTTTTCGGAGAAATAGATGCAGCTACAGGCCATTATCCTAAGCATTTAATGTAGGAATAGAAAAGCAAATACCACATGTTTTCACTAACAAACTGAAGATGTAAAACATCAAAATAGGGTATTCCATGGACATAAGGATGGCAACAATTAAAACTGGAGACTATTAGAGTGGAAAGAGAAGGAGGGGGACAAGAGCTGAAAAAGTAACTATTGGGTACTACACTCAGTTCCTAGGTGATGAGATCAATTGTACCCTAAACCTCAGCATCATACAATATACCCAGGTAACAAATCTACACATGTACCCCCTGAATCTAAAATAAAAGTTGAACTTTTTTTTTTAAAGAAGTAGGGTGTTTGTAAATTCAAAAACCCAAAACTTGTGGCAATGGCTAGGAAGTTAGTGGTAGACGAAGACTGAAAGGCAGCAAGAAATCTACTAGGAAATACTTTCAGGAAAATGGGCAAGAAGTTTTGCAGGTTAGAGGAACGATGAGCCTTATGTTACAGAGAAAAAGATGCAAAAGACTGGTAATAATATGATGGACAGAAAATGAACGTAATGAGGTAGGTTCTGGCTACCTCAGATTTTGTAGATCTGGCTATCTTTACCTCTACATAAAATGTTGAAAGTGCCAGTTGGCTTCTTCTAACTGCATATGACAAGTTATGTGAGGATAGAAATGTGTGAAGGAATTGTTCTGTTTATAAACAGAATGCTAAAGGAAATATAGAAAGGCCAGGACTTACTGGGCTGAAAAATAAAACTACATTTCATCTCAAGTATTATCAGCTAGTAAAAAATTCTCAAGGTGATATGAGGCATGGGCCAAAGATCAAATCTAGAGTTTATCTTTAAGACCCCTTAGTAAAATCTCTGGAAGATTTAAGGCAGTGTACACATGTTAGGCCCAGGTGAGTTATGGAAAATCCACCCTCTCAGCCCACATAATTGTGAGAAATAATAAGTCACTGTGTTTTTAAGTCACTAATAATTTTTGGATAATTTGCTGTGCAGCTCACAAAGAGTTATCTATAATTAATTTCCTTAACATATTTTAAACTAAAATCTACTCAATATGTAAATCTAAACATGGGCAATACAACTCTCCCTCCAGATAAATTAAATAATTGAGTGTTCATTAAGATATTATTCATATATAATTAGTTACTGAATTTCTGCCAAGATAACACTATGAAATTTTTTATAATGATGTCCTTCCTACAGGTAATATATATTTTTATTGTAATGGAAACTTTCTGGAGATACTGTACCTAGTGGTTGAATACATCATTATTGAACACAATAATTTGAATTCAACTACTTGTTATTGAACAAGATACTTATCTGAGCTTCAGTTTTCCGTGTACATAATGACGATACATGTTTCTCAGGGCTGTTGTGAAGAATAAATGAGGTTATCCCTGGTATAGAGTAAGACTTAGTACATGTTAGCTGTTATTAGTTCTCAGACTATGATTTACCCTCTGGAATGAAGGTCAGTGGCATTAGGCATCAGACCATATCCAGAAGAGCCCATTTCTGACCTTAGACAGAAGGAGGGACGTATAGTTTTAAATCCACTGCTGATCCTGCAAAAGCAATCCACAGGGCAGACCTGCTATGGGGTATTTTCCTTCTTTCTGACCATCTATCGAGAGAGATGTATTTGCTGTTAATATTTCTGGAAAGGCCAAGAAATTATCCAATGAATTTACAGAGATTCAAACTGAAGATGTGAAACATCCAATTATTGCTTTTCCTTGGAATATATAGGCTGATGTGAAAAACTGGGAAAAAAGTCAGGCACGTTTTCCTTGATTCCTTCAGCCATTTCTAATTTTCAATGAAGAAATAGTCTTGTTTAATAATGTTCCCAGTTTGCTTTTATCATGTCTTTATATTTTTAATTCTTTTTAGAAATGTAGCTATTTACCTAAAATCTTAATAAGTATTCATTCTTGGATTACTCATATAACAAGTATTTATTAAATGTTTGCTATGCTCCTATTACTACATTAGATGTGGAAGCAAAACAGTGAGCAAGAAAGACACAGTTCTTGCCCTCTGGGAACGTCCAGTTTAGTTAGAAATATAGAGAAATGAACAGAAAATGTTTCACAATATTATAAGTATTTCAAGAGGGAAAACATATGTTGCTAGAAACTCAAAGAAATGGTATATGGCCCTAACGTGGAAATAAGGGAGAGTGAAGTCCTATGTAGAGCTAAAGAGTACAAGCCCAGCAGGAAATAGGAGAAGGTATTGGAGGCAGTGAAAAGGAAATGCACAAGAAGACACACAGAAGCAAGGAAGCATAGGATGTCGGACTACCTGTGATAAAGGGATATCCGTGTGGACAAAGAAGCAATTGCATAGAGACATGGAGTCTAAAGCACAAAGAGCCCACATACCTTATTATGAAGGCTCCTGTTTACCTGGAGGACAATGGGGACCTCCTACTGGGTTTTGGGCAGGGATTTATATGTTTAAACAATCACCCTGGGATGTAGAGAATGGCAGAAGAAAAAGTGGGAGACAGGGAGCTTTGTTAGGAATCTGCTTCCGACATAGGTGAAGTATCTATGCCAGAACATTTAGTGGAGACAGAAAGGTGGATGGTTAGAGAGTTATTTATAATGTAGAAACCATAGAACATCTGGCTTAATTAGATGTGAGACACAATAGAGGTAGAAGAATCAAATTTTAGACTTTATAAACTGCAAAAATAGTGGCATCTTTTTGTGAGATGGGCAATATAGGAACAATAAGGGAAAAACAAGTGTTTAGGGTGAGATAAATAATTTGCTTTTGAGTATGATGAGGTGTAAGTTTAGACGCCCAATGTATAACTGAGTATAATGGCCTGGATTTTAGGAATTTAGCCATCAGAAGAGGAAGACATTCACTCAGTTATCCAGATGTTTTCTTCTGATAATCTGTTTTTAAAATTAGCATTACAGAGCCCAAGTATCTGGAAAATCAGATGAAGATTTTCTCTTCTTGCATGAGTTCTATTAATCAAAAGCCTGTGGATGTCACATGTAAGTATTACCTTCATATGAAAGGATTTCCAGCTGGTAACAATTGATACCTTACCTTGTCATTTACTCAACCTGCTTATTTCTCCTGGCACCAGAATACATATGAAAATTTTTAAACTAATCCCAAAAGAAAAAAAAAAACATATGATTGCTTACTTTTTATTCTTAAATATGATTAGTATGAGTATTAAATAATGGATGAATGCATTGCATGAACAAGTTGATTCTCACTCGGTAAAACTTTTTGTCCATCATTGTTAATCGTCCAGTATTGTATTTGACTTGGAATAACATTACAGAAAATGCAGATAGAAGGTTATCAGTGCTATCTGAAAGGTATGGAGTATGTGGTTTGCTTTGTGTTTTGTGTTTTTTTAATTATATGAGGCTTTGCTATAATCAGGTTGGCACATAATGTTTCACAATGAGCTCATTATACAAATGCAAATGGCAGCTAAAATTGGCTGACTAATGTATTTCTACAGCATAGAGATGCTTTTTATTAATGAGGCTGATAAAGAAGTTAATTCTTTGTGTTTAAAATAAATCATTTCCAAAAATAAATAGCAAAGCGATCCATAGAAATAGAGGCAAGATGAGAAGCTTCAAGCATGATTTAAGAAGGAAGAGAATTCATACATGTTCATGGTTAGAAGTCAAAGTGCTATCAGAGGTAGTCTTGGCCAGTAAAGTTCCGTAGCTGGTTTGAAGCCGCTGCTAGTTTAAAAACAGCTGAAAAAGAAAATTCAACACATAGTGGATTACAAAATGTAGAAATTTAGATATATAGCCTTTTATTTGAATTTTTGGAAGAGTTTAATTCCACTTCCATACAGTTTCAATATAAGTGGATAGAATTTATCACATAGTCCCCTGGAAAAGACTAGGGGTAGCATTTATAACAGTACCTTATTATAAACCATATCTTGTTTAAATTGGCTGCCACAGCAATAATGAGAACTTAGAAATCATTCTCTTGAAAGACAAGCCCAATTCTTTCCTTGAAAATTCACCTAAAGTAAATTTCCAGAATTCTCTTAGACTAAAGCTATTTTAATAATAAGCTGTTTATAGTTACAGAAATATTTATGATCATAGACTTAAGAAAAGAAGGGAAAATTGGAGAAGATGGGAGATTAAGGAAGGGGTGATGTCAGTGAAATTAAATAAATTTATGAGGCATGCATTCTTTGAGGCTTGGCTTACCTTTCTGCAAATATCAAGGATGTTCCCAAAAATGGCAGAATCCTTTTATGAACTATAGGTCTATTGATTAAGGGTCTTCCAATATTGCATTATAACCCTTGTCTCAGAAAACAAACTTAAAATCAAATAACACATATAACTGATTGCACATCAGCTGTGCAATTGCAGGCAAACTACCTAACTTCTCTGAATCAATTTTATTATCCCCAAAAATGGAAATAGTAATGCCCACATCTGAGGTTTATTGTAGGTATTATGTCATTTTGCCTATACTCCTTAAGCTAGGGGAGTAAGCTGTATGCCTGGTACTACTTAAAGCCAACAAGGCTGGGCGCAGTGACTCACACCTGTAATCCCAGCACTTTGGGAGACTGAGGTGGGAAGATCACTTGAGGTTACGAGTTCAAGACCAGCCTGGCCAACGTAGCAAAACCCCATTTCTACTAAAACTGGGAAAAGTTAGCCAGGCATGGTGGCGGTCACCTGTGGCCCCAGCTACTCGGGAAGTGGAGATTGCAGTGAGCCAAGATCACACCCTATACTCCAGCCTGGGTGACAGAGTGAGACTTCTCTCAAAAAAACAAAACAAAACATCAACAGGTAAACACAACATATTACTCAATGGCAAATAATTTATAACACATTGACCATGGCAGTGGTTTCATCAGGCCATACATGGCTCCTTCCCAAAATTATAAGGATATGGAATAATTATTATTATGATTTATTAAGGCAATTTTAGATTTAAAAATGAAAAGTATTGTTTTATGTGTACCTGGTACACAGTAGAACTTCCATATTTTTTAAATAATGAGAAAATCTGAGTTATCAGAAAGAAGATGTTGAGTACATAATAAGTACATACAATGTCTACTTACTTTGCATGGATTATTTCACTGAGCTTTTGTAACGACCCAGAAAGTAGGTACAATTATCATCGCTACTTGATAGGTGAAGAAACTGAGAAAAAAATGTAAACTAATGAGTCTAAGTCCTGGAAGCTGTTGAATAGGAAAATCAAGATTCAAACTCAGGCCATTTGACTCTGAAACTTTTGCACTTTCCTACAAGGTAGTAGTAAAATAAAAGGTGAAATCAGTAGTCTACAAAATCCCTGGAAATCAGGGATTCATGGAAAGGCCTGGAACACCTGCAAGAACAAAGTAAGCTAGTCAACAGCAATATAGTGACATCTTATAGCCCAGAAATTGTCTGATTAGAATGACACTGCAGGCACAAAGTCACTGCTGAGCCTCTTTTGCCTCTCTCAAGATCACTTCTGGGAAAATTATATAACTTTTCCACATTTCTGTATTTAATTTACTGAGTCCTTGGAAGACATGTATGATTGGTCCAGCCTCAGTTACCTGTCTGAATCTTGAATTTCAGGGTGCAGAAAGACAATTTTTTTATCCTTTGACATTCAGTAACCTGAATGGTACCCTCCATTGAATCACAGAATTTGGGCTATTTCTCCAAAACAGGATGGAGCAATCGATGTTGAGCAGTTAAAAAGATTCTGCCCACATATTTTTCCACCTAACATGATAAAAATATTCCTTGTAAAGCTAAATAGAGAACCATCTGTTTCCTAAAAGGAGATAATCCAAGTCTTCAAATCAGTATAATCATGAAATGTACATTAGTCTTTCGGCTCTGTCACATCTCCTTTGAATATTCTGCAACCTTAGACCTATATTTTTCTATATGATAGGCACAAGTCACAAGAGTGGCTCTTAAGCACTTGAAGTGGGGCCAGTATGAATTGAGATTAGCGTTGCTAAATATACAGTGGATTTTGAAGACATATATGTTTAAATGGTAATACTTAAAATATAATTTTAATTAAATAAAATATATTATAATGTGTAATTTTACCTGTTGTGTTTTACTTATTTAGTGTGACTATCTGAAATTTTAAAATTACATGTGTGAGTCAAATGATATTTATATTGGAAAGTGCTGTTCCAGACTAAATGGTATATATAGTTAAGCACTAATACCAACATGCCCCACACACTATATTTGGAGAGGCGGGTGAGGCAATATGGAAATTACTTAAAATATATAAATGTATATGTTACATTTACCAATGGTCATGGGAAGTGGTTGGTTTAAACTAACATGCCCACAGAGAATGACTATACATTTTAGCTAAAATGCTTTAAATCACAGATTGAAAGCATCAGTAAAAACCTAAAGGTGCCGGGACTTGAGAAGTCAAGATCTTGGAGAGAAGTAAAATGCGTTGAAGTGAGCTCAATATGGTGCCATCAATTTTCCCGGAAGGTAATTGCCAATTTTTATATTGCAAATGTGCAGAATGAGATAGAATAAGCAGAAAGCAGCCACTAAGAGGCAAAAAAGACATGCAGAGTAAACAATTAAAAAAAACTTACCTCCTGATACTAAAGAGTTCACCAAATGTGGTAAGAACCCAGGCATGCAGATGAAACACTGGAAAGGCTACACCCCAGGAGAAGGGCAAACCAGAAATAGATTATCCTCAAATAGATTAATGTAATTTACTTAATATCTATCTACTTAACAGACACAAATAAATCCTTTATAAAGAAAGGAACAGTAGTCATAAAACTATTTTTATACTGTCCATAATTCAATAAACAAATTATCAGACATGACAGAAAAAAGCAATCTTACACACACACACACACACACGCACACACACACACACACACACACAACTAGAGAAAAAGGCCAACAGGTGATTCAAATATTGACATTACTAGATCCAGACTTGTAAGAAAAACTATAAATTTTATAATCAAGGAAATCCACAAAAAACTAAGACCTATTAAAAAGCAAACATAGTCATGATGTTAATAATAAATAAAATTGGCAATATAATGGATGGTTATAATAGTAGATTAAACACAGCAGAAGAGAGGACTGGTGAATTGAAAAATCAGTTAAACATCTAGAGTTCAGGATAAAGAAGAATAAATGTTGGAAAGTAATAATTAAAAAGAGAGCCCAAAAGAGATATATGGACACAATGACTAGGTGTGTGTGTCTCTGCATATACAATTATGCAGGAGTTTGAGGAGAGTGAAAATAGTAAAAAGAGATAATGGCAGTTGCAGGGATAATAGCTGTAAAGTTTCCAAGACTAGCAGCAAAATATCAAGTCATAGTTTTGAAATGTTCTACAAATCCTAAGTACAGAAAATCACACCTAAGCATATCATAGTAAAGCTGTCAGAAATTAAAGATAAATGATTAATCTGAAAAGTAGCCATAGGAATGAAGTAAAAATAAGATACAAATGTAGTTGAGCATATGAAGTCAAACATAAAAGAGTACTGTTTGTAAATAAAACCAGATACACAAGAGTATTGTTTCTAAATTTGTATTTTATATCAAGTCCAAAAACAAGCAAAACTAATCTAAAGTGATTGAAATTGGAAGGGTAATTAAAATTGGCAGGGTTCATTGATTGAAAAGGAGCCACAGGAGACTTCTGGGGTGCTGATAATAGTCTATATCTTGACCTTCTCATGATTATGCAGGTGTGTTTAATTTTTTAAATTGCATCAATCTGCACATTTAATATATGTACTTCTTTTAACCATATGTGTGTTATATGCTCTGCTTCAATAAATTTGTTCTTTTTCTACATAATGAAGGAATATGAGTAGAACTCAATTCTTTGCTTCCAAAACAACATGAAATCATTAAATGATATTTATCACTTCATTTTCCACTTCTGTTTGTTGTTCTTGCCTTTAATTGCCAATGTAGTATCTGAAACCTCTTTTCCTGAAAATATTTATTCCTTGCTCATTCTGTTGACTGTGTTCCAAGAGCCTTCTATCAACTTCTACCATCAGGCTGGGTGGTAGAAGAAGACAACTTATGGTATACCAATTTCTTTCTCTTTTTTTTATTTGAATGTAATTACCTTATTTTCTTTTGAGTGACAGAACTGATCAGCTTAGGCAACACCATTTTTTTACTTGCTGGCCTGGTTGTATGAGAACTGAAAGAACTCCCTTATGCTCTCTCAGTTTCAAATCAAATAGGACTAAAGTTGGGTTACATTGATAGCACAACCTTTTAATCAAGTTACAGGGACTAGAAGAAATAATGTTGTAAATAGAACACTTATAATTATGTCACAGTTGGAAAAAAGGGAAAATCCCTTGTTTTTGGAGTTGTATATTCTGAATCCAGGCTGCTGGTGCTGCTGAGGCTGTAGATGATATCAATGGAAACAACAACATTTATTAAAATGTATTAATTACTAGACACTGTGCTGAGCAGATTGTTTATTTAAGCTTCAAAAAACCTAATTAAGTACCTTGAGTATTATCCATATTGAGGACAAGAAAACTGAGACACAAAAAGGTTAAATAATTTTTCAGGTCACACAGCTAGCAGAGAAAGAGCAGAGATTAAAACATAACTACTCCAGTCTTGTAAGGAAGTTCAAAGTTTCCCTCTGAAGGTTCAAGTATAAATCTTTTTCAATGAATTGACAATAAACAGATTAACAGGAAAAAAGCATACAATTTATTAATGAGCATACATGTGGGAGCCATACACACAATATGAGACTCCAAGAAGGCTGTTGGCTGGATGGTGGAAGCTTAAACACCCTCTTCAGAACTGAGACAAAATTGGGGGGCTATAGGCAATTTTGGAACATTAGTAAAGGATTTTAGGAGAGATGAATGGCCGCAGGAGACAGAAATCAGCTTGTAAATAATTCTCTTTGCAAAGTGAATAAGACGTGAAAACAAACAGGAGTTCGGGTTCTAGATGTGCTGTTTAATGTTCAGTCTTGTTCTCTGTCGTAGGAAATTTAATTTTCTCTGGTTAATGAAATTTTAGGAATGGGATCAAAGGCATTTGTGTTCCTCTTTGGCAAGTGCAGTTTCAAGGTAGATAAGGGAATTTCAGATAAGGGATATTTCAAGCATATCCTGCTTTGGGAGAAACAGAGTGTTCAGAAACAGGAGGAAAAGAGGTGGGGAAGGTCAGAGAGACCTTGAGGCTGCTTATTCAGTTCAGTATGTCAAAGTACCATATTTTGAGGTACAATTTTGACCCCCTACAGTCGGAAGCTCTTTTTTGTTTGTTTGTTAACAGTTTTAGTGAGGTATAATTTACACAATGAACTCATTTGAAATGTATGGTTTGACAGTTTAATATTCATGCAACCCGTTAAACCACCACCACAATCAAGATAATAAACATAAACTTTAGCACCCAATAATTTTCTCACACTTCTCAGTAATCCCTTTTTCTCACTCTTCTCTGAACCCCCATTCTCAGGCAACTATGTAGCCACTTTCTAGCATAATAGGTGAGTTTGCATTTTCTAGAATTTTATATAAATGGAGACATAGGGTAGCCCATCTTTTAACCTGGCTTATTTCACTCATGATCTATTCATATTATTGTATGTACCTGATATGGTTTGGCTGTGTCCCCACCCAAATCTCATCTCAAATTGTAATACCCATAATCCTCACATGTCCAGGGAGGGATCTGGTAGGACGTAATTGGATCATGGACTCAGTTTCCCCCATGCTGTTCTCATGATAGTGAGTGAGTTCTGATAAGATTTGATGGTTTTGTAAGCGGCAGTTTCCCCTGGGCTTTTCTCTCTTTTCTGCCACCTTCTGAAGAAGGTAGCTGCTTCTTCTTTGTCTTCCACTATGATTGTAAGTTTCCTGAGACATCCCTAGCCTTGCAGAACTGTGAGTCAATTAAACCTTTTTCCTTTATAAATTACCCAGTTTCGGGTTGTATCTTTATAGCAGTATGAAAACAGACTAATAACAGTACCAATAATTCATTTCTTTTTATAGTTTAATAGTATTCTGCTTTATAAATGCACTACAATTTATTTATCCACTGGTTCACTGACTTTTGAGTTGTTTCCAGTCTTTGGTTTTTACAAATAAAGCTGCAAAGAACATTTGTGTACAAGTCTTTGTATGGAAATATGCTTTCATTTCTCTTGGGAAATACCTTTAGATAAAGGTAAAATCACATGGCTGGTATATACTTCATTTTTAAAGAAGCTACCAAACAGTTTTCTAAGGTGATTGTACCATTTTGTATTCTCTCCAGCAATATATGACAGTTTCACATGTTCCAGATGCACAGCTGAAATGACAGGACTTTTTAATTTTAGACATTTCAATAGGTGTATATTAGTATTTTAGGGTGGTTTTAATTTGCATTTTCCTCGGAAATAATGATGCTAAGTGTCTTTTCATGTGCTTGTCATCAATATGTCTGTTTTAGTGAAGTGTGTGTTAAATACTTGACCATTTTTAATTGGATTATTTGGTTTCATTTTAAGTTTTGAGAGTAATTTATCTATTCTGGATAAGTCTTGTTTTAGATATATAACTAGCAAATATTTTTTTCCATGTCTTTGACTTATTTTTTTTTTCAGTCTTTTAACAATTTTAAAGAACAAAAGTTGTTAATTTTGATGAAGTGTAGTTTTTTTCTTTTCTGAATAGTGCTTTTGGTGTTATATTTAAGAACCTTTGCTTAAGCCAATGTCACAATAATTTTCTCTATACTTTTGGAAGTTTTATACTTTTGGATTTTACATTGAGATCTCTGATTCATTTGATTCCATTTTTGTATATCCATTTGAGTCCATTTTGTATATGCAAAAGTTCATTTTTCTGCACATTGTTACAGGTTGAATTGTATTCTCTCTAAAGATGTTGAAGTTCTAATCCTTATTATTTGTGGTACCTGTGAATATGACCTTATTTGAATACAGAGTCTTTGCAGATGATCAAGTAAAGACAAGACTATTAGAAAGACCAATAAGTTATTAATGTAACTGGCAACCTTATAAAAACAGAAAATTTAAACACAGAGACACACAAACACACACACACACACATACACACACACATGCACACAGCAAACCACATGGATATAAAGGCAACATTTGAGGTGATGTCAAGTGATGCCAAAGATTGCCAACAAACCACCAAAAGATAGGAGAAAGACATGAAATAGAATCTTTCTTACAGTCCTTGGAAGGAACAAACCCTGCTGACACCTTGATTCAGACTTTAGTATCCAGAACTCTCAGACAAGAAATTTCTGTTTAACAAGCCATCCAATATGTTTTTTTAATTGGTTATGGCTACCCTAGCAAACTAATATACTCATGCATCTAATTATTCTAGAATTATTTGTTAAACAGAAATTTTTTCTTCCACTTAATTGTTTTTGCATTTTGTCTAAAGACAATTGGTTGTATAGCTGTGGATCTTTCACTGGATCCTCTTCTGTTCTATCTATCATTTGTCTATCAATAGCAATACCATAGTACATTGATAGTATAGAATATATAATACAACTTGAAGTCGGTGTAGGACCTCCAATTTTGTTATTTTTTAAGTTATTTAGCTTTAAAAAATTTATGGATATTTTGCATTTCTATAAAAGTTTTAGAATCAACTTTCCAAATTTTACCCAAAAAGGCTTGATGGAATTTTATCAAGATTGCTTTGAATGTATAGCTCAATTTATGAAGAATTGACATATTTTCATTACTGAGCCTTCTGGTCTATGAACATGGTATAATTTTCCTTTTATTTAGGGCTTTAATTTACTTTGATAAGTTTTGCCATTTTCATTCTACAATCTTTGCAGTTCTTTTGCCCATGCATTTCTGAGTGCTTTATATTTTGGATTCTATTATACAAAAATAATATTTTAAAAATTTAATTTTCTGATTGCTCACTGCTAATGATTTTTTTGTATGTTGATCTTGTATGCTAAAACATTGCTAAAGTCATCTATTAGTTCTACTAGAATTTTTCGTGTGTATATATGAGTGTGTGGTGTGTGTGTGTGTATGTCATATATACATATGTACGCACACACACACCCCAGTGTGTGTATATATATATATATATATGGATGTACTATATATAATATATATATATATAAATAATATAATATACACATACACATACTCATATATATGGGTGTATATATGTGTGCATGTATATGCATTATATATACTCATATATATGTGTGTGTCTGACATCCAGGAGCTGCAGTCCCAGATCTCAGATACACACACACATATTATGTAAGGAATTAAATTGATTGAATATTGAATGATAACCCAACCATTCCTGAAATAAACTCTACTTTGTGATGATATATTATTCTTATACATTTTTGGAGTCTTTTGCTATAATTTTTTTAAAAACTTTTCGAGGTATGCTTTTGGGTACTGTTTGTCTATAGTTTGCCTTTTTTGTAACATTTTTGTTTGGTTTTGGTTTAAGAGTTAAACTAGCCTAAGAATTAATTGGTAATTACGACCAAGAAGCTGCTTCTCCGTTACTTTTGGAATCTCCACCTGATTGAGTCTGCCTGCCTCCACTCTTCCCCACTCCACCCTACCATGTCCATTAGGGTGACCCAGAAGTCCTACCTCTGTCCCCCAGACCTTCAGCAGCTGCTCCCACAAGAGTGGGCCGGGTGCCTGCATTAACTCCTCGAGCTTCTCCTAAGTGGGCAGCAGCAGCTTCCGGGGTGGCCTGGGCAGAGGCTATGGTGGGGCCAGCAGCATGGGAGGCATCACTGCCTTCATGGTCAACCAGAGCCTGATGAGTCCCCTTAACCTGGAATTGGACGCCAACATCCAGGCCGTGTGCACCCAGGAGAAGGATCATATCAAGACCTTCAACAACAAGTTTGCCTCCTTCATCGACAAAGTAGCGTTCCTGAAGCAGCAGCACAAGATGCTGGAGACCAAGTGGAGCCTCCTGCAGCAGCAGAAGATGGCTCCAAGCAACATGGACAACACATTCCAGAGCTACAGCAACAACCTTAGGCGGCAGCTGGAGACTCTGGACCAGAAGAAGCTGAAGCTGGAGGCGGAGCTTGGTGACATGCAGGGGCTGGTGGGGGACTTCAAGAACAAGTCCAAGGATGAGATCAATAAGCCAATGGAGATGGAGTATGTATTTGTCCTCATCAAGAAGGATGTGGAGGAAGCTTACATCAACAAGGTAGAACTGGAGTCTCGCCTGGAAGGACTGACTGACGAGATCAGCTTCCTCAGGCAGCTG